>JAULKM010144520.1:0-17900 GCA_032355605.1 Rubia tinctorum | reverse complement strand
ATAAAACTAGACCATTTAGCATGACACTTATTCAACTTCATCTGACTCTTCAAATATTTCAACGACTCATGATCACTGTGAATAACAAATTATTTATACAATAAATATTGTTTCCAAGTCTTTAATGCACACACAATTTCTTAGAATTCTTTATCATACATAGGATAATTCAGAGCAGTGATCTTTATCTTTTTAGTTAAGAAAGCTATAGGTCGATTCTCTTGCATCAAAACAGCACCAATACCAATACCAGAAACATCGCAATGAATCTTAAAAGTACCATTAAAACCAGGTAAAGCAAGCACATGAGCATTACATAATCTTACATTCAATTCATTAAATGCATTCTTTTGATCATCACCCCAAACAAATTTCACATCCTTTTTAACGGGTTCATTTAAAGGTGCAACAATAGATGAGAAATCACACACAAATCTTCTATAAAAACTAGATAAACCATTAAAAGAACGAACCTGATTGGCGTTGGTTGGTCTCTCCTAGGTCTTAATGGCCTCAATTTTGTTTCGTCAACTTTTATGCCTTTCTTAGAGACCACAAAATCGAGAAACACCACTTCTGAAGCACAAAAAGTACACTTCTTGATGTTTGCATACAAATTAGACTCACAGAGTGCAAGAAAAATCGATTTCACATGATCAATATGCTCATCAGTCGATTCAGAATAGATCAAAATATCATCAAAGTAAACCACAACAAATCAACCAATAAACTTTCTCAAGACATGATTCATCATCCGCATGAAAATACTAGGTGCATTGGTTAATCTGAAAGGCATAACAATCCATTTATATAAACCGAACTTAGTTTTAAATATAGTTTTCCATTCATCACCCTCCATAATTCAAATATGAGGATAATCCCGAGTCAAATAAGTTTTAGTATATATCACAGATCCATGCAAATCTTCGAGCATGTCATCTAACTTAGGGTTATGATGGAGATACTTAAAAGTGGTCTTGTTAATTGCACGATAATATATACACATTCACCAAGTTTTATCTTTCGTAGGAACTAAAATGATAAGCATAGCACAAGGACTTAACACACATAACCTTTTTGAAGTAAATCTTCGACTTATCGTTGTACACTATCACAGGAATGACCCTCTTCCACCGCTTTTCGGAAGTTTAGCACCAGTTTTTGGAGGTCCAAAAAACCGGTGCCTAAATAGGCGGTGAAACGTTTTCACCGGTTTTTTAAAAACCGGTACTAGATTTAGCACCATTTTTTGTTAGCACCAGTTTTCAAAACCAATGCTAAATTTAGCACCGGTTTTTTGTTTAGCACTGGTTTTCTAAAACCGGTGTAATATTGACACCGGTTTTTATATAAGCACCGGTCTAAAAAATCGTTGTAAAATTTACACCGGTTTTATATGGCAACGGTAATTTTTTTTACACTGGTTTTAGTTGCACCGGTTTTTAGAAAACCGGTGTTAAAATTGTCACCAGTTGTTTTTTACAAGTGTAATTGGGCGCTAAGATTCGGGAAAAACATAATTGGAATTGGGCACAGACTGCAGCTGGCTGCTCTATTAGTTCGATTTGGGGAAAACAACACTAGAATTGGGCGCTGACCACAGCTGTGCGCAACCGCTCTTAAACTTCACTTCAAACAGTAAAACAGTCTAACAACATATGTATGGCCACATCTAGCAACATCAAAAAACATTTCCACTAAATGTATTATACAAAATTAATAATATATGGGACTAAAACATAACTATCCCAAATATAACTATCAATGGGACTAAACATGACTTTAGCTTAAACTAGCAATTAAATCATGTGGCATATACACATCAAATCACAAGGCAAATTCACACATCTATGGTCCTTAGAAATGCTAAGATGTACCCTATATTACCATATGGAAAATGTGTCATGTTTTGATCTTTAACATCACCCTCCAACCCTTGGATCTTGCTCCGCTAGTTAAGAACTATATTGTGGTGTGAGTGGTGGCAAGCTATCAAATTTTCTCCCCAATCTCTGTACCACACTCATGAGTGCATTTAATGTGACAACAAAGTGATCTGGATCAACATGTTCTTTGTGTTTGACACGATGTAGCTCCCAACTGTCTGGTGCCTCATCTCATGGCTACTCACCACGCCTGCTATTGGACGTGTTTGTCAGTGGTAAACTGTTGGGATCTCCAACAAAAGGCGGGACGAATGGATTATCGTCCGCCATTTCCGCTAAACTGCTAAGAAAATAAACGGTTTGTAATAGAAATCTTCCCTCCATTCCCTTTCTTAAGTAAGGTCTCTCACCAAGTGTATAACACTCACAACTCACAAGGCGAAGGATAATATATGGGCAATCGATCGATTCACCACAAATTCAAAGCAATATAGGAGAAAAGTACAGCAGATTTTATTTTGAAATTTAAAAATATATAAATAAAAATTGGGCTCTACAATCTAGAATTCCATATTCCAAAAAGAATAAGGAACAAAATTCAATTTTAATGGCAGGAATCAGAGCTGTAATGAAGAAGATATGATCAAAACAAGAATGCTTTATATATGCGACAAATAAGTTCCGAAAATTGAATTAACTTTTCCAAAACCAATTTGGATTAGCTATTCCAACCCTTATCCTTCCTTGAAAGGGATTATAAGCACTTACTTTCTGTCCAAGACAAATTTTCTGCTGAAATCCCGCGCAAGAATTCAAGTAAAATTCCCTTTCCTCTTCCGAATATGATTTTGTTTCCTTTTCATTTTTCAAATCGGATTTCCTTCTTTTCGTCTTTCTTTTTCAGTTATAAATTCAACTCTTACTGAAAATAAATAACTCAAAATAAAATTCTTATTGCCTAAGTAATTCCAACCGTGTACAATTTCCATATTTTCAAAAATTGTAAAACAGTCCCCAAACTTTTGAAAATTGCAAATATGCCCCAAAATTTCGATTTTAAACTCTGATTTCCGGTTTCAAAAACCCAAAATCTGATGCCCGTGATTTTTATTTTTTTTGAAAAGATTTGGAACAAATATCGCCTATACAAAACTTGGAATAAGAAATCTGCGACAACTTCCTCTCGATTCAAATGAATTTCGAGGTATTCATAATCGTAAGGATCAAGAATATGACACTATACGGGGAAAAGGCACAAAAGACTCTATTTTTTGTATAAGGTGTAATCCAGAATAAATGAACAATTCAAGATTACAGAATCAAAGAACGATAAAGAAAACAAATAGGATTATGAGCATGCAATAATTCTTCAGAAGAGTAGAAGAAAAATATCGCAAACACATAAACTGTATAAGTTACCTAGAAACTACTAAACTGATAGGGGAGGTGAAGGAGGATAATACTTGTTAATGCTTAAACCCTTCGACGTCCTCCTGACTCGATTGATGAAGGTGAAGGCGGATAGTAATACCGAAGTATCCTAACTCTCGACCCCTTCGACGTCTTTCAACTCTAGATTCAATTCTTCTGCTAAGAAATATTTAACAAACACAGTTAAAATATGGCACAAAAGAGTTTAAAAATTTATGAAGCAAATTTTGAAAATAAATAAATGCAGAAACTTTAAACCTCTGAAGATTTTCTGCCATAGATTCTAATCACAAATGGAAACTAAATTGACTTATGACATTTTGAAGAAGCTAAAACCACATCTAACTAAATCTCCTAAAAATAAAAGGTATTCCACTAGAATTCTTCTCCAAGTAAGCTTGAAAAATATTACCTTATCTAATATTACCAAATCTAATTCTAATTGGAATAAAAATCCACAATTTTAAAATCCTAATGGATTGGGTCGATAATAATAGCTCTTCAGAAGACCACATGGCCGAGCTATGGATTAAAATAAAATAATGTTACAATAGTTTACAAAGATCGCACTACCTCATTAAAAACCCGGTGGGAAAAAAGAGTATAGTAATCTTCACAATGTCTTTATTTAATCGACAAACTTGAATAATTAATCCAAGTCCTTGCCTATTTATTCTTGAGTTCTTCATCATCAAGTTGATCTATCAAAGTATTCAATGTGCATCTTTGAGCTTCGTTCTTGACCTTGTCATTGTCCAGCCATGTCACTTAGATGATCCCGAACATAGCCCTTAAATATTTGATCAAGTCATGGAATGTCTTCATTTATGGTGGTATTCGTCTTGGCATATCCATCACAAACTTGGTACATATGACAGGGATGAAGAGAAACAAATTGCCGAAAAAGTGGTACGTAAATTTTGTTAGTGATTAAAGTGTTCATTTTAACTATATTAAGGGTATATAAAAATAACTAAGGTTTCCCTATTTATGTTTCTACCAATGAAAAATTGAGGAGTGACAAGTTCCTAGGGCATTTTATTCCTAGGGATAAACACGACATCTTCTGTGAAGCCACAAAAAAAATTCAACCACCCGGCCTGTGTTAGGGGTCTGGGTAGTTTCTTGACCCAACGATAGACTTTCGCAATCGTACAGTCCTACGATGGAGCGGAACCCTCCATAGTCCATGCATTGCAAAAAAAAAGGCCCATCTCCAAGACAAACACATTGAGCAACAAGATATCCTGATTTGGAGGTTGGTCCAACAACTGGTTAGTTCTATTAGAAATTTTTGAGGACTTAACGCCCGATTGGACTCCACAATCTAGGTGTTCACGACACTCTTCAGGTGATGTTGAGGTCAATTGAGAGGCAATTGTTCCAACACCAAGAATCGATGGGCAATTGTTCAAACCCGATGACCCCAACAATGCCATTCTTGTAATTGTCAAAAAGTTCCGAATGATCTTTCTCTTAATTATGTCAGTTTCAATTGAGTTCAATATTTGATAGCTATTTTTCTTGTGTTTTAGAGATGTGTCTGTGTGAACTATACATTGATCAAGACAATGACGGTGGGCTACTACACATATGATTTCATGAAAAATCATCTCTCCATACCAATTGCGGAAGGTCTTTCAGGGATTTCCTTGGAGAAACCTTTGGTGATGGGCACCGCTTTGCCAGTCCCGGATGGAGAATACTAGAATGTTAGCCCTGCAAGGGGAATGTTCCTTTCTTAGCCCCATAGACTTATATGCGCCGATCCTATCAAGGATTGACATTTGAAGGAAACAAGGCCTCCATTACCAAACTCGGTGAAAACAACACAAAAGCAGGTGAAATCAAATCCCAAACCGGTGCCAACAACACCAACTAGGGTTAGAACTCCATTGGAAAGAGCGCAAATCCCTTGAGACATACCTAACTTTGTACGTGTGCATTATAAAATGCTACAACCCCATGATCGGAACTCAACATACATATTCTTGGGAAATGAATGCGTATTCAGATGCAAATGAGAAATCATGGCATTATGGAACGATTTTGAAGACATATGGAGATGTGAGAAAGTTAATCAAGTGATGATGTCGATCAACACCTTGTGAGTGATTTTTCTTATTTATATTTCTAAATTCAATTTCAGTTTTGCAGACACTTATTACATGTAATACATACTTTGAAATTATCTAGGTACATTTTTTTTACCAGTAAACAAAAGAAGGCATGGATAGGATACACGTGCCCGATCATGATATCAATAATTGGTTCTACAAAACAATAGAGGGTCAAATACATTTGCAAATGCCTAAGGCAGAAGAATAACAGGATTTTCATTGAGCCATATATCGAGGGGTTATTCACAACATTCATTTTCTTTACAAACATCGTTTCCGCATATTGCTAATAATAGTAAAATTTTCTTATTCAGGGAAGATTGGAGAATAATATTGATAGTCCCCGTAAAGAACCGAGTGTATTGGATGGATCCCCTCCACTTTTAGCCGTCCGATGCATTCGTTGACATTTTGAAATCTTCAATAAAGTAAAATAGTCAGGAACCAAATTCTTCGTTCCAAGAGGTTGAAATCAAGGTAGTCTACCTGTATGTTAATTTGAAATATACTTTACATATTTGGTGCAATAGTCTTAATAATTTATGTGTCTTACATATAGTACAAGAGTAGTCTCAAACTTGGGAGTGTAGCTATTACGTCATGTTATACGCGACCGAGTGCATAAAAAATGTCCAATAAGATGTATTTGAACTTGAGAAAGGAAGTGTACAATGGTTCTTGGTAATATTTCAAACTACCCTCTGCAAAAATATTTAATCGAATAACGTTATTTACAAATTTTCAAAAAAGATTGGAAACCCTACTCGCAAGATGATATCAACAGTGCACGAAATTCATTGGCTAAGCATCTAATTCTCAATCGGTAAGCAAGACGGGGGAATCCTAATATTGGTGGGGACACTCAAATTAGATAAACATTGAACAGTGTGAAGGTCGGAATAGATTTGTATTGAATTCTATTCCTACCTATAGATTATTTATTGGTTAGCGTTATCTATAGATTTTTGTTTAGGAAAAACATACTATCGTGTATTTTTTTCTTAAAATTATGGCTGTTTATCGAGGTAGTTTTTGTGCCGGGATAACAATGCTGTAAAGTTTTACACAACATCAGACTGGAATTCTGAACTCGAAAAGTAATTTTGTCTCTTCTATTTTCATATACCATTGGTCAGAATAGGTTTTACGAACTCGGAAAGATGCGACACAAATTGGATTCAGAGTTTGGAAAAAATATCATGTAGGAAAATGGGCATCCAAAATTTTCCAGATTCAGACTGGAAATGCGACACAAATTCGAAAACTAAATTTCAATTAGCAAAGATACGAAACATGGATATTTCTAAATTCTAAATTTGCAAAATAATATGTTTACGACATTTGAAACATCTGTGAGGTACGGCGGGAGGAGCAACATTTCTGATTTTGGAAATGTTTTAAATGCGGTTCTGGGCTTCAATTAATGGCGATTTTTAACCGCATTCTTTGTCGACGTTTAAAGGCGGTTCTCAGAACCGCCTTCCTTTGAGATTGATTAAAGGCAGAACCAACAAAGGCACTTAATAAGTGCCTTTGTATTTCCAATAGAACCACCGTTAATAGGCCCATCGTACACTGGTAGTGCAACGCCGGTCATGTAAGTATGAACCCTTATTGTGAACCAAGAAGGCTAGAGACAACGTCGCACACAGTGTTCGTTAGATCGATGACAACTTAAAACAATGACCGATATCGTGCCTTTCGGAATATATTTCTTGACTTGACATTTGACCACCATTTTACATATAAACCAGAACTTGCCCCCAATTTTTTATGGGTCCCAACCATATTCATCCCAATTCTACATCGTTAAAGGTGGGAGAGATCATTGTGGATTGTGCTAAATCGTTATCCAATTAGCTAGTAAGTCTTTCATTACCTATCTTCAACCATTTCCTTGACTTAGGGTTATAGAGCTAGATTGAATTCATATGAACATGTTTCAATATGGGTTTATTTAATTTTAGCATTTCATGTATGCGTTGTTGTTCAATGTGGAAAAAGCTAAGGTTAGGCATTGATTGGCCTATATATATATCTCTAAATATGCAATCTATGTATTGAAACAAGTTTATTTGAATTTATTGATAAATTAAGAACCTAAAAATGTGCAACTATTGTTGTGTCGTAGGTTTGTCCAAGGAGAGGAGTCAATGTTTTGATGAAGATCGCACTAGTGAGGAGTATCAATCATTTGTAGGAAACTTCATCGAATATGTATTTTTTTCAAATTCCACAAAATATAATTTATCATATGTAAATTGTCCTTGCAAGAAGTGCCAAAACATTACAATTCATGAAGATTCCACAGTCTTAGAGATGACTTCTTTATACACGGTTTTAAATCAACATATACAACTTGGTTTTGGCATGGAGAGAATGTGGAAGTGTCCATAAGAAATAATGTAGAGTCTGACAAGGATGATAAGTTGGTTGAGTTGGCTGAGAAGGTTGTGAAGAACTATAGTGACAATCTAAAAAGGCTGTCAGCCTTGATCGGATATAAGGAGATGCTATTATATGATGGGTGCCCCGAAGAGATGATGGTATTAAAAGCCACATTGAAGTTGATGAATGTTAAAGTTAAGTATTCGTATAGTGACGTTGGTGGGAGGTCATCATCGTACCTCTCAAATATACAATTTATAAGCCCTAAATGCTTACTAAATACAATTCAGTGGAAAGTCGGTGTCGTCCACACAGAAGATGGATGTTCCTAAGCGTTTACACATACAAGGGTGAATATAGGCCTAGATATAGATATATACAAACATATAAAAGCAAGTAAAATGAGGGTTTTGGCTGGTTAGTTTCCTAAGTTACGAAAGTAAAGATAAGATAACTAGCAAATTCAAGTAATTATGCTAATCATGCAATAAACTAAGAAAAATATATAAAAACTACAAATGAAAAATCCTTGGGGGCAATTAATCTCTACTTCCAAGCCTCTTATCTATCCTTGAAAATATAACCTATTCAACACTTTCACTACTTGCTGTGAAGATAAATCTTCTACCCTTCTTTGAAGTAGTTTACAAGAGTGAATTCGACATCTCTTGCTAAACTTCACTAATGACCCTTTTAGTCGTTCAACGCCTAAAACTATTCCATTAATGGCATTAAGTATGAAGAATCAACAAGTTTGGTAACACTTATAAACACTACACCGTGGCTAAGCATTGAACCAATTCATGCATTTACAAAAGATTAGTCAAGAACGTTCAACGTTGCTAAAATTCTCCTATTTGCTACACAAAAGAAACATGGCAAAGAATTCAACATTATCACATTCATCTAGCATTTATCAAATCATCAACAACATTAGAAGATCTAATTCATGCTCTTGGATTCCATATCAAAGGAGAGGAAAATTAGATACTTTCTCCTAACCCTAACAAGCAATCATACAAGCATTTCATATACTCAAACTTCCAACACCATCAATGTATTTGACAACCAAATTTCAAGCACAATAAATGCATAAATAGAAAAGCATTAAATAGCTTACATAAAGGTCTCAAGACATGGGCTTGGAAGCCTTAATCAATTGCTCTCAAGACTAAGTTTATCTACTAGAGTTCATACTAAACAACAATAGCAATTCAAGCATAAATTCCAGATGAAACAAAGATTTAAAAAAATATGAAAAACTAGGGTTTTATGGTGAAGGAGCCGAGGAGAGGAAGGTGCTATTAAGAGAGAGAAATAAGAGAGTATCCATAGTACAAAAAGTAGATCTGGGCAGCAGTTTCGCGACACATACGTCGCGACTCGCGACAGGCAGAGTAAGCTGCCCTCACATACTTTCTTCTTCTTGTCTAAGTGTAGTAGTCTCATGTTCCCGTCTTTCGATCTTCATGGTCTTCAAAAAGTAATGTTCGTGGTCTTCAAATCTTCCAACCATTACATTGTCTCACAAAATTTGCTTAAAAGTGATAAGAGCACTAGAATCGCTCTTAGCTCTCCTAATAGAACTTCAAGGTGAAATGAAGTATCGAAAGCACAAAAGCATACCCAAAATGAGCACAAAAGATCCCAACATTATCGTATAATATGGACATATCACCCACACCAAATTGTTGACCATCATCCCCGTAACTTTCCCAACCACTCTTTCCCGCAACGATGATGACAAATCGCAACACATACGAGGGCCCCTCCCTTGCTGCGAAATCTGCTGGCGACAAACCCCCTCTCTATATTCTTCCCGACCACCATCTCCTACAAGTTTCGCCGCTTCACTTCCCTATCACCATCCTCACTTACCGTTGCTTCACCGCACTTAACCTCCGTCCTCACTTACCATCACACCCTTGTCATTGTTCTTCCACAATTTCTTTATTCAAGTAATTTATCTCATTATTTCATCTGGGTTTTGTTTGTTTTAGTGTATATATATATTGGTTGAATATTGGTCCACTCACTTACGGTGGTGCGGGTAAAGGACATCGGCTCCTTGTTACAGTTGTTACATATCTGGGACTGGGACACCCGGAACGAAGAAGACAAAGGTGGAAAAAAGTGGAAAGAGGCAGAACAAAGAAAAGAGAAGGCAAGTTGAAGGGAAGGACATTTTCGACATTTTATTTCACCAAAATTAAAAATTAATCTTTCTCTTTCTGCAAAAAAAGGTGAGACGGAGGGAACACCTATAGTAATCATGAGTCGGGGATTGTATGAAACGACATCATTTCACGAGGCAACCATGCTAACCAATTTCAGAGCACACTCACAAAGTTCCATGACCGTCCCTGCCTAAAAGGAAAGGTCTGTTATACCCCCTGTTTGTTAGACTAAGTCATATTGAAGAGTAGTATTAGAGTTCTTGTTGTCTTCCAACTCTTCTATGTAATCTTCTATATATTTTCAGCACTCAATAATACTATTCATTACGAAAATTATTTACCTTAACATGGTATTAAAACAAACAAGATTTTTAACCTATAATAAATCCCTTTAATCGCAGCCCTAGTCTGCATCTCTTCCTCCCTTATATTTTTTTCCTCTTCCGCCTCCTTTCTTCACGAGCCCTAACTTTTCTCCAAAAATTTCTTAATCAGATTCAGGCTTTTCTTTGACCTTTCCCATGGTTGAAAATATTCCCCATGGCACCTTAAACACTCTCATCCATATTCTCACTATCAAGCTATCATCATCCAACTTCATTCTCTTGCAAACTCAAGTTACACATGTGTTAGAATCCCAAAACCTATTTGATTTTCTCGACGAATCGCTGCCATGTCCATGCGAATCAACAAACCCTTTCCTTTGTGTACGTCATAGCTTCTCCCGGCGGTGGTGCCTCCAGTTCCTCTTCGGCAACTGCTGCTCGTGCCAAGGATGCTGCTGATCCCAATGCTTGGATTGCTGATGATTGGCGTCTATGTGGGCTATTGTTTGCGACCCTCGCTGATGAAGCCAAGGCGGAGGTCATTGGCTTTAAAAATTCCAAAGAAATCTAGGATCGCCTTCATGGATTGTTTCAGAATGCTTGTAAGTCCGGCATCCTCGTGATCAGGTATTGAATTTGCACAATACTACGTCTTTTGTTGAATTGCATTCCAAGTTCAAGTATATTATCGATAAACTGGTTGTTATGGGTTCTCCCCCTTCTAATGATGATCAAGTTCTCTAGTTTTTACTTGCTCTTTGACCTGAGTACAAGAACTTTGGTGCTCCTCTGTTATCCCATACCACGTCCCCTTTGTATGTTGATATTGTTGCTCGGGCTACGAATCATGAGATATTTCTCCGGTCTTTCACCAGCTTCTATCCTTCCACTGTTTCTAGGACTGCTCCAGTAGCATTCGCTGTCTTAGATCACACCGAAGAGGGACGCTCATGGGACCAAGGGCCGGTGAGAGGTGGTAGCGCATAAGGCTCACGAGTTGCACGTGGCGGCCATTCTGGTGGCACCCGTGTTGGTCGCAATTTAGGTCCTGATTCTGGAGATTATTATGCTGGTTGGGGTCATATTCATTGTACGTGGTGTGGTCATGTTGGTCACTTTGCCACAACGTGTTATCGCATAATAGCTTAGCAACGACGTCCAGATTTGACTTACTTGTCTAAATCTTTTCAGTCTTCTCTGCAGCTAGATCCCTCTTCCCACACCTCAAGCTAGTACATCAATTCTGGTTCCACCAACCACATAGCCTCATGTTCTTCCGTTCTTGAGAGCGCCACTCAATATAATGGTAATTCTCATGTTTATGTCGGTAATGGTGCACCTATTTCGATTTCTCATGTTGATAATTCTCGGATTTCTTCTACTTTGCACTTATCTGATGTCTTAGTTGTTCCCAATATTAATAAGAACCTTCTATCTATTAGTAAGCTCACCAAAGATATGAATGTTTTTTTATTACTTTTGGTGACCGCAACTTTGTAATTCAGGGCAAAGTGTCCAAGACGATCGTAAGCAGAAGCCACAGTGAGGGTGGCTTGTACGTTTTGGATCAGGGGGAGGCCGCAATTGGTTCTTTTCTATAGCAAAATAAAGGATGTGCATTTTTGGAGATTCGACATGCTCGGCTGGGACATGTATCCAACAGTGTTATTTCTAGTTTGCAAAAGTCAGGAGTACTTTCCGTTTCTTCCTTATTACCCAAACTGAACACTTGCACCCCTTGTGTTATGGAAAAGGGACATTGATTGTTGTTTGTTAAAAATCATAAACGTGCTTTGCATATATTGGATTTAGTTCATTGTGATTTATAAGGTCCCTTCCTCGTTTTATCTGAGTCTGGCTTTTCTTATTGTGCTATATTTATTGATGATTTTTCTCATTTCACCTGGCTATATCCGCCTCATTGCAAGTCGGATTTTGTTGATACTTATCTGCATTTTGATGCATTGGTTGAAACCCAATTTTGACTAAGGTTCAAGTGTTTCAGCGTGTTGGTGGTTCCAAGTTTCTCAACACTTGTCTTCGCTCTGGTTTTGCTTCTAAGGGCATCCATCATCAGGTTTCTTGTCCTTACACTCTGGAGAAAAATGAGCGAGTAGTGCGGAAACATAGACATGTTGTGAAAATGGGGTTGACTATGATATTTCACTCACACTTACCGCTATCTCGTTGGGATGATGCTTTTGCCACGACAGTTCACACCATCAACCAGTTACCTACTCCGGTTCTCCAGGGTTCTACTCCCTATAGTCTCCTTTTGATCGAGATCCCATTTATTCAAAATTTCAACCCTTAGGGTGTCGGGTTTTACATTATGTTCTGTCAGCTGCTCTGCAAAAGCTGTCACCTCGCAGCATTCCATGCATTTTTATTGGCTATAGTTCGCAGTATAAGGGATTTCATTGTCTTGATTCGTCCTCATGCCACGTTTATGTGACTCGTCATGCCCGTTTTGATGAGATCTACTTTCCATTTGCTTTTTCCTCTTCCACGGTAGCTGGTTCACCTTTTTCAGCATTGGATGTCTCTACTTTCATTGCCCCTAAGCTGGATTCCTTGCCAGATCGCCTCTTACATCTCCTGTTCGATCCTCCCCCTATCAGACTTGTTCCCCGGGTTCTGATTCTCCGGTGGTTACTTCTCCAGTTTCGATCGTATCTCCGGTCATTTCTCTGCAGCCCACTTCTCCTTACTCACCAACTTCATCATCTTTGGTTGGTTCCTCTCACTCATCATTTTTACGGACCCATCAGATGGCGACTCGATCTACCATAGGGGCTATTCAGCAGCGTAATTACTCGGATCTTGCGGCACATGGTTTTCTTGTTGCATTACTCTCTCAGATGGAACCTACTGTCTATCGTTTTGCTCTTTGTGATCCTTCTTGGGTAGCATCTATGGATAAGGAGATTGCTGATCTTCGTAGTCAACATACTTGGGAGTTAGTTCTGCGCTCCTCAGATGTCAACATTGTTGGCTCCAAGTGGGTGTATCGTCTCAAGTACCGTTCTGATAGCAGTATTGACTGCTATAAAGCTCGTATGGTTGCTCAGGGGTTATCTCAGATTCCAGGCTTTGATTTGATCACACCTTCAGCCATGTGGTCAAGGCCTTGATGGTTCGCACAGTTCTTTCCATTGCTACGATGTGTTCTTGGCCACTCCATCAGTTGGATGTTAAGAATGTCTTTTTGAATGGTGTTCTTGATGCTCTAGTGTATATGGCTCAGCCTGTCGGATGCAAGGATGATCCACTTCGCCCAAATCATGTGTGTCGCTTGCGTAAGGCCATTTATGGTCTCAAGATATCCCCTCGATCCTGGTTCCAGTGGTTTAGCAGTTACTAAGTTCGACTTAATTTTTGGTGCAGTACTGCTGACACTTCCTTTTTTGTTCTCTCTCGCAGGACATCCTTGCTCTATCTCCTTGTCTACGTCGATGATATTATTCTTACCAGGAATAACTCCACTCTTCTACAACAGTTTATCACTCGCACTCACCCGGAGTTTTCTATCAAGGACTTGGGTGCTCTTCACTATTTCCTTGCCCTTGAATTTGTGCCTACAGCCTCAAGTCTTCTTCTCGGTCAGGCAAAATATGCTCGTGAGATTCTGACCCGTGCTGGGATGTCGGATGCTTCTCCTGTTGCCACTTCATTTTTGCCAAACTCTCAGCTACTTAACAGCACTAGTCCTCCATTTTTGAATTTGACACTCTATCGCTCTTTGGTTGGTGCTTTGCAGTACTTAACCACTACTTGCCATGATTTGGCTTTTGCGACTAATTCCATCAGTCAGTTTCTCCAGGACCCTCAGGTTGATCATTTTTCTGCAGTTACTCGGATTCTTTGCTATGTTCGTGATACTATTCACTTTGGTCTCACCTTTCCTGCTTCTAGTTCCCCTGAGGTTCTGAGTTATTCAGATGCTGATTGAGCTCGTTGCATTGAGACTCGCCGCTCTACTTAGCTGTTTTACTTGGCGAAAATCTCGTGTTGTGGAGCTCCAAGAAACAGCCCACCATTTCTCGATCATGTACAAAGTCTGAGTATCGGGCCTTGGCGAATATTGCTTCTGAGGTTGTCTGGTTATCTCATTTATTGAATGATCTTTGGGTCTCTCTCTCTGGGGCACCACTGTTGTTATGTGACAACAACATTGTTATTTTCTTGGCCCAGAACCCAGTTGCTCATAAACTGGCTAAGCACATTGATATTGATTACCACTTTGTTCGTGAGCTCGTTTTTGCTGGCAAGCTTTGTGTCACCCATGTTCCCACTACGGTTCAGGATGTAGACATCTTCACAAAGGGTCTTTCTCGTCCTTTGTTTGAGTTTTATAGATTCAAACTTTGCGTTTCTGAGCATCCGAAGCTTCGCTTGAGGGAGGTGTTAGACTAAGTTATATTGAAGAGCAGTATTAGAGTTCTTGTTGTCTTCCAAATCTTCTATGTAATCTTCTATATATTTTCAGCACTTAATAATACTATTCATTACGGGAATTATTTACCTTAGAGAAAGTTTCAGGAAATGCGGCATGCCTATAAGCTTATGGACAGGCCAAGGACTATTTTGCAAAATGGGTTTTTTTGTAATTAATAAAAATTTAAAGACCTAATTCCCCTTTCTTCTATATAGCTATAGTAATTTCTCTCTATAGTAATTTCTCTAGCGATTTCTCGCCGCCCGTTTCTTTCTTCTCTTTCTCTTTGCGTGGTTATTAACACCTTCTCAGCCTATTTTTCATTTCTATGTCGCTGCTCGTTTCTCCACCACATCTTCGCGTTTCTCCGCCTCTTATCCGTGATTCTCCATCTGCTTGTTTCCCTGATTCATTTCCGGCGTCGTCGCCGATTGTTACATCATTTTCCAGATGAGGTATGTCTTATGTTTAGGATTTGTTTCCGATTGTATTATTGCTCAATTTTTGTTCCGTTGTTCAGATTTTGTACGTTCATTGTTTTGTTGAGTGTTAGGCATCGTTTTTCTGTGTTTTGAGTTGATTTGTGTGTTTTTCTGTGATCTAATTTTGAATTGTCCTCTGTGTTATAATAGACTTGTTGATTGTTCGTCTTGAATTACGAGCTGCATTTGTTTACTTATATGTTACAACTATTTTTATCCAGTGTGTACTTGTTAGTTGTACTGTGAATGACATTTTCCCTTTTTTTACTGATTGTTCGTTTTGAATTACGAGGTGTATTAGCTTGCTTATATGTTGCAACTTTTATTATCCAGTGTGTACCTATTAGTTGTACCGTGAATTACTTCTTTTTTTTCATTCGTTGTTGATTGTTCGTTTTGAATTACGAGGTGTATCCGTTTAGTTATATGTTGCATTTGTTAGTATCAAGTGTGTACTTGTTACTTGTACTGTGTAATCCTTATTTTTTCTTATTTTTTCATTTGTAGTTGATTGTCCGTTTCGAATTAGGGACTGCACCTGTTTACTTATATATTGCATTTGTTAGTATCCAACATGTAATTGTTAGTTTCATTGTGTTTGACTTTTATTTTCAATGTTGATTATTGTTCGTTTTGAATTAGAAATTGTACTTGTTTGCTTATATGCTGCAACTATTAATATTTAACGTGTACGACTTTTTGCAAGAGTTGGATCTAAACTTGAAGTAGTTATAACTTTTAAGGAATCAGACAATATTGAACATTGGACTCTGCAAGACATTCCGACACGAGGAGGGTTCATATAAAGATGATACTGAACTTGAAGATTCAAAGACGATCCCCTTTTAAAGATTAATAATTGATTCACTGTATAGATAGGAATACTGTTGTAGTTGTAAGTTCCCTAATGGAAGATTTCTGTTACGACCACTTTATCTTTCATTTTGTTTAGGTGTTGAGAGCTCCTCTCATGTTTGAAATTGACAAATTTTGCATGTTTTTTTATACAAAGTATATGCAATTTTTCACATGTGTTGCTTTCACGTCGGTAATACTCTCTGTGACCTCTCTTTGATTTAAATTAGGGAAATATGCTCATGTTTTTTTAAAAAACAAACACATGTTTTAATGCAATCAGTATATATTGTACGATATTAAATGCAGTACATATGAAACTTTAAAAAAATATAAAATTATGTGACCTCTGTTGTGTATACTATAAGAGAGTACTAGTTGTAGGCTAACATATGCATGTTTTAACAAAATAGAAACGATTCATAAGATAACTTATGCACCAACTCATAACAAAGATTTGCTATTCATAAAAGGAATTGATGATTCTAAATCATATGTGTTTTTTTATTTAAACAATACATGTTGTAAGGTAATTAATACAGAGTTTATATGACAATTTTAAATTGTTAAATTTTAACTTAACTTATACATGATCTCATAGAAAAGTTTTATAATTCATATTAAGAGGTTCTAAAACAAGTGCATGTTTTAATACAAACGATACGTATTGTAAGGTAACAAGTGCATAGTATATACGAAATTTTTCAGTAGCACTTAATTTATTTTTCGAATATTTGTCACATTTTTTTACATGTTCATAGCAGTAGAATTCATACATTCAGAATTTTCAACAACAATATCATCCACATCTAACGCAATTGAATAACAAAACCTCAATCGGATGTGAGATTAAAATACATCTGAAATCCTTTCTTCTCTAGATGTGAGCAGAATTTTGGATCCTTCTATCTCGCCGTCGACGTCAATCGGAGATCTTTTTGTAATTGGAGATTGATTTTTCCAATGAAGGATTGAATGGTGGTGGATTAACCGAAGTGGCAAAGAAACAGAGAAATAGAAGGAAAGGCAGGCGAGAGGAAGAAGAAGGAGAAGGAGAAGAAGGAGAAGAGGAAGAAAGCAAGGTGACGAAGAAGAAAGCATCAACCCAGCCCATCCAAAATCTTTTCCTTCCCCAACTTATTAAATTGCAAATAGGTCTATGACCTATTCATAAGCTCATGGACATGTCGTCCGTCAGACACTCGCTCTTTACCTTAACATTGTTGACACAAAAATGGTGGCACAGATAGCTCCGGTCGTCGTCAAAATCGGTCCACCTAACATGCAAAACACGAAACCATATTGAATTTGTGTCCTTGTGTGTGTGAGAGGGCGCATTTGCTTCAGGTTTGAGTGTGAAATGGCGGCTCTCTGACAAAAGCAATCCCACAAATTCATGACCTTTTGTTCTGTGTTTGCATCAACTTTCAGCTCAGCCCTTCAATCAATCAACTGGGTCCCTGATTTTTCACCCTCCCAGAATTTTTTCCAATGTGTGTTTTCGGTGTTGTGTGTGCAGTACAGTAGTACTAGTACAGGTACATTCATTCTCTCATTTCTCTTTGTGCATTTTGTTTTCTGGTGCTGTAGGACCACCTTTTTAATACCATTTCAGCATTTCTTTTTTAGGTTTACTTTTTAAGTTGGATTTCGCTTCAAGAACTGTGAATTCTTGAGATGGATAACGGCAGCTGTAACGGGAAATTGGCAGCGGTTGAGGCGATTTCAGCGACGGAGCTCCCTGCTCTGCTGATTGAGATGGGGGCAAAGCTTATGGACCTGCCGGAGGATTTGGAT
>JAULKM010144501.1:0-17901 GCA_032355605.1 Rubia tinctorum | reverse complement strand
GCCGCCATGAGATTCCGGCTATAAGAGACCGTTGTAGCCGGTAACGGATTGATTTGTATCGGAGAAGAGAGAGCGTTGAACACTGAGTACTTGTGGGGGATAATTATTTTTGGAGTTTCTTATGGGGGAAATGTTGAAGTATAAAATGGAATTTTTGTTTTATAAGCTTGCATTCCACTCCAACCATCATTTTGAAGAGACATGAAACAATCTAGGAGTGATGTACAAGGACTGTGAAAACCTTGATTCAAAATTAGAGCGTTATCGAAAGCCAAATTTCTATCATTTAAAAAATAATCATGGAGTAGCTTTCTAAGTCCATGGTAAAATGGACGTAGCTGCAAGCACGACTGAGAAAGCCATTGTTGCAGACCCTACTTATGCAGAAGCTTATAATAATCGATATTTTCTTTACATAAATGGTGGTGATATCTCTTTTTTCATTGAAATGTATGATAAGTTCTTAAATATTATTTTCGATTCTCATAATTCCGGACAGAATCGGTTTCCAAAAACTAACCAACTACTTGAAGAAACTGATGATAAATTATACGAGGATCACACAGAATGTGACAAGCATTTCATGAACCTATATCCCCAATATTCCTCATGGGATAATCCTAAAGATACAGGAAGGTCAATCTTTTTTTTTATACGCGTCTCCTAATTATTTTAACATTCAGTGTCCTATTTCTTTGAAGCACTTGTAATTCATCAATACAGTGCAAATTTCAAGTCTATGGTAGATTATGTCGTTATGAACAGTGGCGGAACTAGACCACATTTTCAGGAGGGTTGGGGCAGGGCTGGGCTAGGAGGGGCGGGGCGGGGCGGGGCTGGGTGGGATTCATATATACTCGTCAATTATCGGAGTTTGGGGCCCCCCCTAGTTCCTCCGTTGGTTATGAAGGTAGATGAAAAAAAAGGGTGGCACTTGATGCGATATTTGAGGGATCGGAAAGAAAAATGGTGTCTGCATGGTTAGAGGGGGAAACGTTGATAAATTTGTTGAACTTATAGGTCACACCAAGAACCTTGTCTCTACAGGTACAATATGTGTAAGGATACTACAGATATTGTTGATTTCCAAAATTTCTTGTTCCAAACACCGGATTAATGAATGCTAATGTTCTAAATATATCATTTCTTTGTTTATAAAATTGGGTTGTGAAACGATACCCTTGCATGCATTGTGCACTTAAAGGAAATTAATCATTAAAAGTAACAACTTTTGCTTATGGCCAGTTTGTGTTAGACGTGGACAATGTGTGCTAAAATATTAGAAAGACTCGGTCATTTCCAGAATTTCATTTTAGCAAACACCTTATTAATGTATTTTGAATATCTCCTAGAAATATGAATTTATTATTTAAATACATGGATTGTCAAATGAGCATTATGCACGGAAATAAACAAATAACATGACATCTTTCTACTCTTTTTTTTTCAATATTCTATAAATAAATATTGGTATATGTACACTAATCTATCTAATCATATCTCTTTCGTTTATAAATGATAAAAAGGAAATATATTTCAAAAACAAATACTTTTATAATATGGGGTTTCTTATAGTGTAATGTTGAAATTTAAATTGGAAATAATGTTTTATGAGATTGCATTCAACTTTAACTGTCTTTGTACAGAGGAATTAAACAATGCATGATTGATATTGAAAGACCATGATAATCTTTATAAAACAGTCAGGTGTTACAAAATGGGATTATTGATTAAGCCAAACACTAGTAGAGGCAAGCCTATTAAAGGCGCCTATTGAAGGCAGTTATGGCTGCAAAAATGCTGAACCGCCTTGGTGAAGGGGTTCCGAGCTAGGAACCCCTATTTCGGAGTAAAGAATACCAATTCAAGGAGGATTTTTCGCATATTAAGGCGGTTATTAATTAACCGCTTTTAGTTAGCAATAATTAAAGGCAGTTCAGGTCACAACTGCCTTAAATTAACCCTAATTAAAGGCAGTTGTGACAAATCGCCTTTGATTTACGCTAGTTACGAGTTCGTAACCAGTTTTGATTTCTCTTCTGAACTCGTAAGATCCTCACCACTGTGTTTCTGAAAGGGCGAAAGCCTTTCTGAGCTCGAAAGATTGATCGGTGACCACTTTTTGAACTCGGAACAGTTTTGAGTTTGGATATATACTTTAAGAGAGTGGGTTCCAAACTCGGAATCTACTCTGTGTATAAAGAAAATATTACGTGCTCACTTCTTTTAATTTGCATCGAAAAACTTACGCATTCTTGGGAAACGATTGCGCATTTGGTGGCAAGAGAGATATCATCGCAATATGAAGTGATTTCGAGAACCTATGGAAATGTGAGAAAGTTAATCAGACGCAAATGTCCATATACATCTTGTAAGTAAAAAAAATATATATTTATATTTTATATTCATACTATTTATTTTTATCTAATATTTTACAACTAATTTGAAGGAAAAAAAATCTTAATTTCGAGGTATATGTATTTCATGTTTAATCAAAACAAGGGATGGGTCGGATACATGTGTCTGGTGATGACTCAAGAGATCGGTTGTCCAAGATAGAATCGACTACATCCGCAAAACCATTGGGAGAAAGGATAAGAAATTACTCATTGCGTCCGGCATAGAAAGCTCAAAGTAATTGTCTTCATTATGTTTACAAACATCAATTATGCATTGGGAGAATCGACTACATCCGCAAAACCATTGGGAGAAATGATAAGAAATTACTCATTGCGTCTTGCATAGAAAGCTCAAAGTAATTGTCTTCATTATGTTTACAAACATCAATTATGCATTTTAATAAACATTAATATAATTTTCTTTTTAGGGAACATTGGCGATTGATCATTATTGTTCCGTAAAATAAGCGTGACTATTGGATGGATCCATTGCACTTTCAAATGTCGGAAGCGTTTGTCAAAATTTTGGAGTCGGCTATGAAGGACACAAGAAAAGATGGTGAAATCAATTTCAAGGTGGTCCAAATCAAGGTATACTATGCAACAATTGCATCATTTTTTCCAATGGGATTTATTTATGTATTACTATACATTACAAATTCAATGTTCTTTTCAATCAGTATAAGAAACAATACCAAACATGGGAATGCGTCTATAACGTAATATTGTACGCAATATAGTGGACAAAAGTCGTACAGTTGGATATACTTGAGATTGACAGGGTAATTATACATTTGCTTGTAATAAACATTAATAGTTTCTCAATTTCAACAATAATATTTGCTACTAACTTGCTACTCGCAGGTTCTTCCAAAAGCAACAAGGCCCTATTCCAAAGAAGACATCAACAACGCAAGGAATTGTTTGGCTCGGCATCTCATTGTCAACCGCTCAGAAACTCTTGGGAACCCAAACTTGGTAGAGCAACACGATTTAAATCAATTAGTTAGATATGAAACTTTGTAATAGAATTTTATTGATTTCTATTCCTATCTATAGATTATTGCTTAGTAAGCATTTTTTTTATAGATTTTTGTTATCTTGTAGAACAATTTTGTGTCTTGGGTTACAATTGTTATCGTTGAATGGGGCCTATTTTGAGTCAGGAAAATGAATGAAATTCATATTTTGACCATTGGAGCTGTGTCGGGTTCCGAACTCGTAAAGCAAATCGGACCTTTATTTAGCTGAGGGCTGAAACGCTTTACAAACTCGAAAGAAATAATTCCCCAAGAAACTTACATCGCATGATTTTACAGAGGCGGCTCGGAATGAGCCCCGAACTAGGAACTCAACAACTAACATGATCCGATTTTGAGCTCCAAGTGAGGAACCATTACTGTTCCGAGTTCGGAACCAATCTGCAAGGCCGATGGAGTACACCACGGTTTCAAGTGAGGAACGCATAGATGGCGGTTACACGGGCCATTTAAAGGCAGTTCACAACCACCTTTAAAGTGTGTTCCGAGTTCGGAACACAGCTCCAGGGCCGAGGAAGGGTGCTTAGGTTCCGAGTTCGGAACCTAATAAAAGCGAATCATCCGCCCTTTTAAAGGCGGTTCAGAACCGCTTTTAATGGCAGTTTTTAAGGCGGTTCTGGTAACCACCTTTAATTGGGCGCGATTAAAGGCGCGACCAAAGAAGACACTTTGAGTGGTTTTTGAAAGTGTCTTATCTGGTTCCGATATAACCTCCTTTAATTGCCCCTTCCCCCACAAGTAAAATTTCTATGGGTTATTATACAAACTTGGAGTGGTTTTTGTGATGCAACTTTAAGCATGATTAAGAAATCCATTGTTTCACACCTTACCTATACAGAAGCTTATAATAATTTTGGTTTTCATTAAAAAATAGCTGGTTAATTTTATCTCTTTTATTATTGAAGCGTAAGAGGAGTGCATAAGGATTATCCCAATTCTGGTATTTCCAGGCGGAAACAATTTCCAGAAATGAACTACTCCCCGGTCGCAGGTTAAATTGTCCACTTACTTTTTTGACACAATTTTCTATCAAAGATTGACCAGATATTTGTGTATATATATATATATGAGCATATTGTTGAATTCGTGGTAACAAGTAATTTCTATATCAATTTTTATTTACCGCTATTATACGTAAGTGGATATATTAACGGTCAAACATGTTTTTAAAATATCGTGATAATGATTGTTGTGCAATTTAATTTGGGACGGAGGGAGTACATAAATTATGGAACTAATGATAAACTACACAAGGCTCACTTAGAATTCTGATGGGATAACCCTAAAGGTACGGAGAGGCCAATAATTTTGGGATATATGTAACATAATTATTTTACTCATTCTATGCCATGTTTCATTGAAGCACCACTCATCCATTATGACTCTGCGAATTTGAAGGTTGTGGTATATTCAGTTCTTATAAAGGCATGCACGAAAACATATTTAGAGATACAGTCTTTACTACGTTTGAAGTGACTTTACTACGTTTTTAAGCTCCAGTAAGTTGGGATCTTTGAGTAAGTCTTGGTTTTCCTGATTGGTAATCACATTGAGGATTTGGCTTGAACGAGATTTAAAAGTCTCTGGTCTACTTCTCAGTTAGCGAGTTGTGATAGAAAAGGAATGACTTCCATCTCTATCTCCCGAGCATTATCTAGCCATATACTCTGCAGCTAGCATAACAATGTAGGCAAGCTCTGGCATCACCGACGAGTTCAAGCAGGTAAATGAGGGTGTTCAGTCTGAACCATCAGCACCATTTGAGTGAGAGTCTAGCAGCAGATTGTCGATAGGGAAACAATAAGCGCAAAGTCCATGCGACATGAAAGACCATGTCCAACTAAAAAGCCAATCGACACAGCAGTGTTGATGGCATTACCTCTCGGAAAGCGAAGAACCTGCCGGGCTACCGCTACTGTTTTGCATATCAGCAAGAGTACCATTCACTTGGCTGTGACAAACAAGGAAATCGGGAGCCATGCCAATGTAGTTCATCCATTCTTATCAACACAGTCAAGCTAACTAGAATGGAATGGTGTTTATCAAGTATCGAGTGCAAGATGCAATTCAAGGACATGCATAACATCATTCATATTGATGAAAAATGGTTCTACCTCACCGAATCAACCACAAGGTACTTACTAGCCCTCGAATAAGCTGAACCATATAGGACACAACATAACAAGCATTATATACCCAAGTTGATGTTCTTATGTGCAGTTTGTAGGCATATATTTGACCATGAAAGAAATTGTGTCTTTGATGGTAAAATAGGTGTGTTTCCTTACACTGAATATGTTGCAGCAAAAAAAGTATCAATAAACCTAGGGGAACCCTTGTTTTAACGCCAATTAAAAAGGTCAATGGGGAATGCATTAGGAAGAAACTGATTTATCATGTCATCCATGTCATTAAAGTCAAGTGGCCAGCTTAGTTAAGCAAATGTATCTCAATACAGCAGGAAAATGCCCCCTCCCATATATTGTCCTATTACCCCGAGATCATAGCAGCTACAAATTCAGATGGTTTTACAATAACTATGGTGTGCCAACCAGCTAAGTCATCCGATTTAAACATACTAGACTTGTGGTTTCTTGCTTCCATTCAAAGTTTAAAGTATGAAGCCCCTAATAGTAACTTAGAGGGAATTTTACAAGTTGTGTATAATGCTTTTGAAAGAGAGGATCCTAAAAAATTGACTTGATTTTCTTGTCTTTCCAAAATGTGATGATTGAAATCATGAAGGATATGGGAAAATAACCTTAAGCTGCCACATATAGGTAAGTAAAGACTGATTAGGCTGGGGATTTTGCCAAAAAAAACTTAATTGTGGATTATGAAATTGTAAGAGCCTGCTTGGATGACCTGATTGCTGTTGGAAGGACAAGAAAAGTTCAAAATCTCATGTTGAGCATGGAAATGGGCTAAAAATGTTTGGGTTTCAAATATTTTGTAGGGTTGTGCTTAAAAAGTAGTATAAACATGTTTTTTTTTGTTTTCTAAGTCATGTTTAAAGTGCATCCTGTAAAAATAGGGATGATATTTCCCATGTTTGATTTTGGATGTAAAATCAGTTTGTATGAATGTATTTTCTTTTTAAAACAAAACAAATAGCATGCATTTTATATTTCCAGTTTCATGCTAAACCCCAAGTCTAAGACCGAAAAGAATCAGAGGACAAAAGAAACTAAGCTAATAAGGCACACTACATTAACCCTTAAATTACACAACCACATCATTACGCCATCCTAAGGCTTTGAATTAACAAAGTCTGATTGCGTTCAACGGGTTTTAAAATCATTTCTCATCATTATTAACAGGCTTCCGGAACTCCAAGTCATTAAAACAATAAATCTCAGGCTGTTTTTAAATCACATGAATGGCCCACCAAGACCAAATCAGTTTTTTAATCGATAGACATGGCTGCATAACATAGGAATCATGCATCACAGTTTCATCATCAATTGTGTCCTACTGTTACTATTGTGACTCAATTAAATATTTTGTAACCACACACTGCCACGCCAAGACCAGCTAAAACTTAAGACCCAACCGTATGGCTGCAATGTGTCACCACACTGCCCCGCCAAGAACAAAGTAATCTTAAGACCCAACTGCATGGCTGCAATGTGTCGTCACAAAATTTTATCCCACAACCTTAAAAAATCCAACGTTCCACCTTATCCAGTCCCTAACATAAAACAGAACACGGAATCACAGAACACAACATCGTATAGCAATCATGAAAACTATTAGTCCAGACAGTCCCCACACGACTATATTACAGTTTAAAAATGTTAGTCCAGACAGTCCACATGATTGTATAATAGTAAAAAAATTATCAGTCCACATAACAAAACTGCACAATATATATATAAGCAGTCCACCATCAAAATAAATAGTCCAGAAAGTAAGTTAAAACACCAAAAGCAGTCCAGAAAATTAAACAATCCAAAGAAGTCCAAAATTAGAAAGTCCTGGTTAGGAACCATTAGAATTTAACCCATTAGGAACCACTAGATTCTTCATATGCAACCGCTCTCAGCACACTGAAAACATAAATTAAAATCTGAAGGAATAATTTTTTGGTAAATTAAAACATAAAGTGTAAAAGGTTAGATGCAACCTTTAGGGACTTTAAGCTGGTCATGGGAGGGTTTAACTTTCTCGGCTGGGGTGGCACATAGCCTTCAGCTGCAGCTTCTTTCTCAAGGAAGGATATACCATCAAGAACATCTTATGGCGAATAATGAAATGACCACTTCATCCTGCGTTGGGTCCTCTCTTTTTTAGGCTAATTCTTTGGAAAATAGCAGGAGCCATATTCACAAAATCCAGGTTTTCCATACATTATGTTGTGATAATCAGTAACACCTTCAAGCTTCGAAAACCAATATGTATTTTTCCAACTTTCCTTATCAAGTACATAACCATCATTGGGGATCTCTACTGAGTTCGAATAATACTCAATCTCACAACAATCAACAGGGGTGTCGAACAAATCGGGAGGCCAGTCATTGAAGTTAATTGGACTGAAGTGAGTGGCTATCAAAGTTTCTGAATCAGTCATTGAGTCCCACATTGACTGTGAATCCTTGCACTTTTTCACGGTCCAACAGCACCTTAGATCTTGAAGCTCTGGCACACGATAGGGACAAGTGATTGGGCCCATCACTAGGAGTACTCATGTCAATGACAGTAGACTGTGATGGTAGACACAAGAACAAGGAAAAACATAACCCAAAATGAGAAAATCAATCAAACAGATCATCATGTCAAAGTCATGCAAATCAGACACCCAGGTCACAATATGGTAGACACATGCATTTATATTTCAGAGACCATAACATGGAGCATAACACGGAAAAAAATTAATATTGGGAGCATAAAACCATTTACTTTAAAATTTGTAGAGAACTAAACAGGGATCATAAAATCATACCGTTTACAAATAAAATTATGCCATAAGGTATAAACATCACAAGAACATTAACAACACATGCAATCATTTCTCACTACCAATAGCAAAACAAAACTTCAAAACATAGCTATTGGGACAACAATTGTCCTTCGGTGAACAAGCTTTGACAAAACCCTAACCCTATAACCCGATTAAAAGACATTTAGAGTCGGCATAAACTTAAAAAAACTCACATTCAATAATATTGAACCATCATAAACTCGAGCTGGAACAAGAATACCAAACAACATCATCAAAGAGCAACATGGACAACGAAATTCGTTCAATAAAAGGACTTATAGTATACAACGTTCAAGAAAAATAGCAGACCTTTGTTAAAAACTTTTTTTCTTTTTACAGATCTATGAAAACCCAGACCCAAATCAACAAAAAAAACAATCACTAACATCTTCAAAAATGGATTCGGACAAGCAACGATGTAAGGAGCTTCAAGCTTGATTCAAAAAAATTGAAGCACAACTTACAGATTCAAAGTTATGATGGGACATTGATACCCTAATATTCTCAAACCTCGTTTCAAACACAACGAAAACAAAAAAAACAAACAGGAAACAACCGATTCGGAACTAGGGTTACTGAGTTGTGATATAAACGGAGAAGATTGGGTCGAGTTGTGAGTTGTAATAAGGATGGAGAGGGTTTGGATCGAAGATTCGATAGAGGGAGGTGATGAGGTTGAGCTTTGGATTCTGAGAGAATAGAGAAGAGAGAAGAGATGGAGATGATAAAGTTAAGCGCTGGAAAGTGAGATGGAGCATTGGATTCTGATATGATAAGAAGAGCGTTTGAAATTTAATGGGGGGCATGTGGGAGCCACACATTAATTATGCATGCCTTTCAAGAAAAAAGAGGCCACGTATTTTAACTCCCACCAGCCACCTCTAATCTCCTCACTAAACCCTAATATTGTCAGCCTAGGCCCAAACGTGAATTCTGCTAAGAGAGGCATTATGGGTTTTTTGGGCCAAGTCAACCAGTCCATTTTTTTTCTAAAATCAGACTTTGCGATTTGAGCTGGAACACCTAAAAATAGAAAGTGTGCAATTTGAGTCGGGACAGAGGGAGTGTGGAAAACATTTGGGAAAATGAAGATGAATAGGAATACTTTTAAATCATGAACACACACGCTAGCAAAGTCTCGTATATCAATACACAACTTCCACAAAATAAAGTTACCTTTTTAAAAAAGTAGGTAAGGGAAAGGTAAGAAAGACATCACATGGTGGACTCATTCCAAATTCCTCGAAAAACAGAAGTTCTACAATGATTACGGGACTTACGTGGAACTTCCTATGTGCATTCCCCAAATGAGTAATCCAAAGCGTCTTACATAGGCAAAACTGAAGGAATTTTGAATTCCCAAAAATCTTGACAGCAAGGCCTTATATATCAACTGCTGATATAGGTTTTGTTTGGCAGAGTTGTAGCTGACTTACTTTGAAAGTATAGGGAGAGCAACTTATGTTTTTCCCCCAAAATAGCTTCTACTTTCAAAATAAGTTGTTTTTTAGCACTTTACCAAACACTAAAAAGTGTTTTGCTTATAAGTAAAGCAGCTTATAAGTTCTGTCAAATAGAGCCATAAACCGCTCCACAATCCTGAGTCAAGAAAAACAATACACAGAAGGGGGGGATCGCAATGCAGACCACGAACAACGAATTTCTTCAGCCCATAAAGTATCGAAGAAAGATCAAACACAAATATTTGTTGACCACTTCCTACCACCCCAACATTTGAGTTCGCCCGACCATTCGTATACAAGCACCAACACCTCATTCTTTTCTTGAGACTTCATGTTTGGGGAAGCTTATGCTGTATATAGAGTCCAGGCGACAAGCCTAGACCCGATACATACATAACAACCCAAGGAGCTGGGTTGACTTTGATTCAAACAAAGACATGTGCCTCGAATAGTTAACCTAAATGTGGGAACACGAGTCATTACGCCACCATGGTGGCCATGACCACCAGGTGTGTGGTTAGCTCATACGCTTAGGACGTGGGTCGCTTGGTTATTATAATTGACATGATCACCAAGAGCCAAAATTCAAGAACCGTGACCATTGCAATTGATTGCCAGACCTACAAAATAGAGAAAAACTGTGAAATAAGGTATGTTCCTAATCCAAAAAAGATACACTCTCAAGGAAAATACTAACTTTTCCATCAAAGTTTTGTCCCTCGGAACCAATCTGGGGCTTTCATTTCGGGACTTGGGATGTGGAGAACAATCACGCATTCGTTTATGATTACTGCCACTATTCAAAAAGAGACAACTACATCAAGAGTGAAGCTATAACACTGCTCGAGATTTAATAGAAAATTATTTTCTTACCCACAATATTCTTATGAACTGAAATAAAAATAGTTTAAATTATTTCTGTTCAAAACCCAAAAAATTATGTATGTGCGCCCAAACACCAACCTGATACCCGAAAGTTCTATATATCTATTTAGAGGTACATCCCTCTATAATACTTTTATAAATACTATTTTAACACATATATTATCATAAACACTCTTATAAAAAATTGTGCACTGTCATATAAAACTCTCCTTTTTCTTTCTTTTTTCCCATGAACCTTTACAGTTTGTTGTTAGAATACTATATTCGAGTTTCACAAATTGGAACTCTTACTCGTATACCTCTCGCTACTCTCTCTTTTCTTTTCCCTTTTAATTATTTAAACTTAGTTTGGGAGATCAACTTTTATCGTCGAATGATTAAACTTCAAACAAAATTTGTTCCAAAAGTGTTACAGTCCCACGTCGGTGGTTGAAAGAGATATAAATCAATATATAAAATCATGGGTCACTCCTACATAGTACCAATTGGTTTTATGATAGGAGCCCATGATTCGAATATGGTATCAGAGCTCAAGGTTGGTCTGTAACCTCTTTATATACACGTTTCATCGAAGATTAATACCAGTGCATGTGAGGGGGCGTGTTAGAGTCTCACATCGATGATTGACAAAAATATAAATCAATATAGAGTTAAGTGCTAAATTAACCCTATGATTTGGACGAAAGTGTCAGTCTAACCCTAAGAACCTGAATTTGACCGAATTTATTGAATTGACTATTATACCCCTACGTAAAAAATAAAAAATCCAAAGCTTGGAAAAGAATATATTTCCCCTGAAAACCCTAAATTCTTCTTCTCTCACACCAGATCCCATTTCCCCGTCCACCCCTCCCCCTGCTTCAGTCATACTATTCCAACTTCGGTGAAGGCGCCCAGTACGGCGGCACTGGTGCAGCCAGTGAAAGAGGAGGAGCCGTCGGCGATTGAAAACACCGATGGGTTTGCTAACATTGGATCTGGACGACATGGACTGGAGTCAGCGAGCTGGAGGAGCTCAAGGGGTGGCGGGTCGTCGGGTTCCTCAGGCAAATTATAGTGCAGAGTGGCAAATCGCTTGATGGAGAAGAACAAAGCTTACCAGAGAAGAAAGTCACGCTAAGCTTAAGGTCGTGAGAAGGTGAGTCTCACCAGAGAAGAGCAGAGGTGGCGGCGGTGGCAGAGGTAGCGGCGGTGGCAGAGATGGCAGATTTAATCAAGCGGGGACGGAGAGTGTTTAATCAGGCAGCGGTCTCATTTCAGCCTCTCTCTCAATCGGAACCCCTCAAAGGTCAATACAAATACTTTCTATTCATCGCATTTGGATGGATTTGGTCTGAATTTCCATTAAAACCAGGTTCGTAATTGTTGTTCTAATGAGTATATTTCTAGAGGATTTCGTATAGTAAATTTTGGGGCGGCGGCACAGTGGTGGTGGTTGCGGCAGAGCGGAGCAGAGGTGGTGGAGCGGCAGAGCAACAGTGGTTATGGAGATGAAGAAGAAGAACCTAGGAGTACATTTTCATTACATTTTTAGTTTTATAACTAGGGGTATTTTAGTCTTTTTATGTTTGGTAAATGCCGGAAATTTCCAAGTCAATGTTTGAATAGTGCAAAAAGGTTGTACCAGCACATTTGTTGGGAAAAACTTAGGGCTAGAATCGCATTTTCAGATTTTACAGGGTTAGATTGGTAATTTTAGAAAAAAAATTAATAGGGTTAGTTTTGTATTTTGCCCATCAATATAAGATCATGGGTTATCTCTACATAATACCAATTGATTTTATCATAGGAGTTCTGATAAAAAGAAAAAAATTAGTGAACAAGGATATAAATTATCTCGCTTTAATTCATAGTTTTAATTCATATTAGTACATGAAAATCGTGTCCTCCTAATAATTGATTCAACAAGGGTACCAACATTCGCAAGAAAATGGAGCTACGTTAAGACATTCAGGCGTTGCGCGAGGACCATGCAATCTGTGGCACTCATTGGCGCAAGAAGGGCTCACAACAGCATCGCTAATGCAAACTTGCGACGGAATCGCTCCGAAGCACTCTAGACTCCTCCCATCTCCATTCACCATCATTCTTCCTGTATTTTACCATTCCATTAATAAATTTTAGTGAAAGAATTCATATATATAATATTTATTTAATATAAAACTTTGTGCGATTGACCTACCAAAGAGAACAACAGCAAGAAAAATATACACATGCACAAACTTGGATGCCATTTCCTGAAAAAATTAACCTATAAATTAAAACTCTCTCTGTGTGTTTTATATTTTTTTAGTGGTTGTCAAGGGGATTTTATAGAAGAAGATTGCTTGCTAGCTATCTAATCTCACCTGCCTTGGAATGTAGTTATGGTAATACATCATTTATTATTAATTTATAGGTTTGACCAAGATATTAGTTTTCACGGAAGCGTCAAGTTAAACACTGCCCAACGCTTAAACTAGTAAAATAGATCTACTTCTGATCTTCCACATGTTTTAAAAGTGTTGCTTTCTTTATATCTGTAGAATACTTTACACTTACACGCACGTGTAACACGATGTACATTATAAGGAATAATTATAAAATGCTTAAATTTTAACCTAATATAACCTCAGCTACCCTACAGTGTAATAAGAAAGGAGTTCATGAAATCAACCCACATTTACAATACCATTCTCATACTTTTTTGTTTCTTACATTGAAATGTAAAACAACGCAATTTTATTAAATTATAACATTTAGTTATCGAAGAAGAATTTTATGAATTATAAAATAAAATGATCAATTTATTTAAAATCATACTTGTATTTCTCTTCTTGGAGTATTGGTCCAAACTTTATAACCCAATTCGGTCATTATTGAAATTAATATTTTTTTTAAAAGTAGAATTGTATATATAAGTATTAAGAGTAACCACTATAAGATCATTTAAAATAAATAGATTGATAAAGCTTTTTATATTTTTTTAATAGGATTGATAAAGCCAATCGATAATCAAAATGTGCCTAAAATCCGTAATCCATAGTATATATTAAAAGAGCTCATTCTTGTCACATGACATTCACACATAATGCTTTTCACATGGCATTCACATATAATTCCACCTCATTTTCTAAAATTAATTGAAAACGTGATATTTTATAAAGTCAATCTCTAATTTACAATGTAAGTCTCTTCCCCCATTTTCAATGTTCTTTCTATACTTCAATGATATTCAATTAATGAGTAATTAATCATGCCCAATTTATGAGAATGCACAATCTTTTTTATATTCTCAATCTCCATTTGTTAGGGAAATTCTTTCATAATACTTATATTTTACAATATATATTATTTAATACACTTTCCATTTTGATTTGTCTTTTTAATATTATCAAACTTCATTTCATGATAATAAGTGAATCATTTTCATTTTTTTTTACTCACCACCATCAATTCTCTCCACGTAATTTAATTTTCCTATAAAATATCTAAAATTACTATGTTAAACATATAGAGTAATAGATGGAGTAATTTTTATTTACAATAAATTTTAATTTTGAGACAAAAATCAGGATAAAGTGTTTTATATAAATATTAAATATAGTACTGAAATATTTTATTTGTAAATACTTTCATTGGTTTATTTAACTATTTGTAAGTTTTATTTGCAATTTTTCTTGGAGTCCGTCTCTTGAATACGGTATTTTCATAAGTTATGAAAAGACCAAAATTTAAATTGCAAATAAGAAGAATTCAAGATAATTTTTTTGAATTGCATCAATTGAGTCATGAACTTATAACTACTGCACGTTGCATAATAAAATTTTAATGTTGCAACTAAAAAATTTTACCTTTCTATAATTCAAATTCAACCCCGTCTTTCTATATGCCTATGGAAAGACAGTGCTTCCAAGGACTTTGTCTATTTATACGAATTTATTTTATTTTTTAAAACTAATATTTAGAAATGTCATATTTTAGAACATATCAATATGTGATTGGTAATAGTATTAAAAAATTAGTTCGTCTTTTGAAAGATTGTCTTTCTATAAGTTATAGAAAGAGTAAGGTTTAAATTACAAATTAGAATAAATCAATATAAAAATTTTGAACTGCTTCAATCGAGTCATAAACTTATAACTACTGCACGTTGCATGATAAATTTTTAATATTGCAACTAAAATATTTTACCTTTCTATAATTCCAATTCAACCCCCTTCTTTCCATATGCTTATGGAAAGACAGTATTTCCCAAGATTTTGTCTATTTAGAGAAAGTCTCAGAAAAAGTGGCTTTTACATATGCTTATGGACAGTCCACAGTGGCTTTTACCTTACATGTTATAATTTTTTATAGAATTTAAATATTGTATTTTAAAAGTTAAAAAAACTAATAATATATATTTGAATGAAAATATCAAATATAAAAAATATTTTCAAAAATTTTAAATTTAGTATTCCCCATGTCCTAGCTTAATCTGTAATTGAACTATTCATTTAGTCAAAATTGACTAATTTAAACAATAAAATTCTATTGATATTATTAAGTAAGGATATTATCATGTGGCATAGTGTTAGATTCGTGTTAATGTGTATTTCATAATACTATTTTTTTATAATTTTTAATTGTACGATATTAATGGTCAAACATTTTTTCAGTCAACTATCAAATATCAAAGTGTGCAGATTAAGCTGGGATAGAGCGAGTATGTAATTTAACAAATTCAGTGTATAAAGTAAAAAATAAGTGGCATGTCCATAAGCTTATGGACAGGCTGCCATTCTGGAGACCCACTCTTAAAAAATGAGTTTGCCTCTTCAAAATCATATTTCCATAAGTTTTGGAAAGACCAGTGTTTAAATTGCAAATTAGAAAAATCAAGATAAAATTGTCGGATTGCATTAATCGGGTCATAAATTTATAATTACTGCACATTGCATAATAAAATTTTAATATTGCAACTAAATTCTTTTACCTTTTTATAATTCTATTTCATCTACGTCTTTCCATATACCTATGGAAATGCGGTCTTTCTCAAGATTTTATCATAAAAATTTTATTGCATTAAAGTATATTATATTTTAATTTTAATATTAAATTTAGATTATCATAAGTTTCAACTTTCTTTAATCGGTATAATTAATAATTATAAAATATTGACAATTTAATACTAATTTTTTAAGCTAAGATAGTGAATTTATTTTATTTTTTGATAAAAAATTAAAACTTATATTTTTTATATTTCTAATTCAATAAATTAATCATGAATTGATGACAATATCGCTAATATAAAAAATTAGATCTAACATATATAATTTTTTTTAACATTATAAATGAACTCCTCGTTATATTTGACCGTGCATGGTTCAGCCACTAGTGCTACCGGAAATGTCCAACCTTTTACGGAGTACAATATATGTTGATCATGGAAGTATTTTTTCCGGTCTTCCCTAGAATGTTTAATTTTAAAAAATAACTTCTCTAGAATGTCTTTTTTTCAAAAAATAACAAAATGTAATCAATTAATCACAATACATTAAAAAAATTATTGGAAGAAAAATAAAATTCACATCTATAACTTAAAGTTTAATTAGTGAAAACTATCATCTAATTTAAATATTTTATATTTTTTGTTAAAATTTTATAATAATAATAAATACATTTTTTTCATAAATCATGCAATGTCACGATATTACAATCAAATCTTCAAAATTTTGATCATTTTTCATATTGTATGAAATTCGTATGCATGCAATGCTGATAGCGATAATGTTATTTTGCTAAAGTGGTATTTATTTATATTTTTATCAACTAATTAAATTATATTAAAAATATATATTTATTTATATTATAGTATTCGAATTCATGTGGGTGCAAAGCACGGGTGTAATCTAGCTATATTTTTATGAGTAATGATAAAGAGAGTGAAAACTTATAGTGAATCTACACAATGAATGATGTGGCAATACTGAAAAGATAAATGTATTCCTAATTAGTTGCACCACTCTTAAGGAAGGTGATTAGTGATTTAGTCATTTACTAGCATCCACATCATTCACTATGAGTTTCACTATAAATTTTCACTCTCCCTGTCATCACTGTATTATTATTATAGTACTTCCTCTATCCCATAATAAATTGTTCACTTGCTTTTTAAGCACTATTCTCTATCAAGTTTGACTGGATATTTGAATGATATATGAGCAACAATATTATCGTACAATATTATCGTATGTGATATTGTTGAATTCATTGTAACAAGTAGTTTCTAAATATTAATTTTTTATTTGCTGTTAATATACATTGGTAAATATTGACAGTCAAACATGTTTTTTGAATAGCGTGATAATATTTTTTGTGCAATTTAGTTTGAGATGGAGGGAGTACATGAGATGCTATAGTATCTCACAATGAAAGTGGAGAGTCCAGTTGTCTCACATATATACTTGGTGGGTTACTCCTCTTATAACCAATTGGTTTTAGAATTGAACCTTACTGGGCTTATTTATTGGGCCTTTTGCCAGTCCATATCTCCTATTTGGGTTCGTATTTGATTTTTATATGGTATTAGAGCTAGTTCTACGTAGGTGATTGAATGAGCTCCTCTTAATTTCATTGATTGTTTAGTTTAGTTTGTTTGGTTTGTTCAAGTGCAAAGGCTCGGGGCCTGCCGATTGCACTTGCAGTGGCGTGTTAGAGTATCACACATTGAAAGTGGAGGGTCTAGTTGTCTCACATATAAGTTTGGTGAGTTACTCCACCTATAACTAATTGGTTTTATGATGGAATCTCATTGGACTTATGTGTTGGGCCCTCTGCACATCCTTCTTTCCCATTTGAACTGGTGTCTGATTTCTATTAAAAAAAAAAGAACATAAGAAATAAGAATTTGTAACATCTCATTCACTAATCTAAAGGCTATCTGTTCAGTCAAAATCTTCCGAAGGCTGTAGTACACTTAGAAAACTCTCTGTAATCTAACTATCAACAAATTCATACAAAGAGGGGTGCTAATTGTGCTAAAAAAACATAAAAATACAGTCTCATTAGGGTTGCTTAGAAGGACCAAGAAACCCTTGATAAGGCAGCAGTGTGTTATCATATGGCATTACAAAGTAACTTAAATTCTTATGAATCACTGAAAAATCTTG
>JAULKM010144490.1:0-17901 GCA_032355605.1 Rubia tinctorum | reverse complement strand
CAAATCGAAGTTTTAATCAATTCCACACTATTCGCGCGGTTGGAACTGTACAAATCGTTCAAATCGTCATTTTCTCTGAACTTTGCAAAAGGAAAGCAAATAATTAATTACACTGTTTGGTCGAATTAATATATCAAATCAATTCCACACTATTTTTTTCTTTTTCTAAGTGGTAATCTATTATTTATAAGACATTAATTAATGAATGCTAAATGTAATTTATTTATTTATTTTCACATATAAGTGTCCCAATAGATATATTAGGATGCTTATAAATGTCCCAATAATTTTTTTACTTTAGACGCTTATAAGTGTCCTAATATATATCTATTAGGACGCTTATAAATGTCCCAATTTTTTTTAATATTGGGTCACTTTGTAATGTCCTAATTATATATATATTAGGACGCTTTCAACATGTGTCACAAAACTTTGAGACGTTTAATTCATAAGCGTCCTAATATACATTTATTGGGACGCTTTTTGTGTAAGCGTCCCTATATAAGCGTCATTTTAGCCCTTTTGTGTTGTAGTGTGTGTAGGTGATCTCATCGACTCGGAATAGAGATCAATAGATTGAACTTCCAATTTCGGAAACAATACCGGCTCCAGTACCATTAGCGTTAAAAGATGTTGCGAATTCTGATCACATGTCAAAAATTGGAAAGGTTTTTAACAGGTTGATGAATAAGGAGGTGAAGTCATGAAGAAGATTTGATGGAGCATGTGAACAATTTCATCATCTTGTGTTACCGATGAACCTCATAACAAATATGTGAGGGTGGATAAAGAAGTGTGAACGATTGTTTGGAAATTGATAACGTGCGAGAAAATAATGGTTTAGGAGAAGGCACTATTGTGGATATAAGGAATTAAAGGCGGTTCTAACAGACCAGAGAAGTTACTTCATAGGTGACTTCTTTAGCTCCACCTTTGATCCACCACGATCAAAGGTGGTTTCGAGAATAACCTTTACATTTTACCGATATAGACAGTTTTCTTCCACCTTTTACAAGGTATGCACAACCGCCTTTAAGTAGTTCTGAACTCGGAAGTGCTTACTTGGCCTCGACTCCAATGACATGTTCCGAAGACAAAACCTATCGGCACTTCCAGTTGATGGAAACCATCAAAGGTATTGAAACACTTCCAAAATCTGGGTAAGGTTCTGATGAAGCGTAGAATGCATGTATTTCTTAAGCCATGTAACATCTCTTTTGTTATGTTTTGTGGGTAGATTGTTAGATTTGGATAGGTTTACATCATAAGAGGTTTAGATGACCATTTTTGGTTTTCCACTAGTGGAGAATAGCCTATTAAAGGTGGCATTCAAAGGCGGTTCAACAAAATTTAGGAGGAACCGCCTTCCGGTAATAGTTCCAAGCTCGGAACCTGGTATTTCCGGAAGCCTTTGAAAATCAAAGGTTGTTCAAGCTCTTTGGAAGATGGTTATCAAAGAACTGTCTTCCATTAATATGAATCAAAGGTGGTTCATTATAACCGCCTTTAATGCAAAAATGACTTCTATTGTGGTTAGTTCAGATACAAAAACTAGGATACGACACCGGTTCCGAGTTAGAAACCTTCATGGTTCATCCCTTCTTAAAGGCCGAATGATGTTCCACGTCCGTAACTTCCTCTTCTCATAGTTCCTAGTCAAGAACCAATTTCTGTTCTTTGTCCTTTGTAGACGGTGAGTTCCTCTATCGGAACCAATTAAAATGAGAAGTATATGTTTGGTCGTTTGATGGCAAATAATAAGAGAAGCATTTGTTATGTGTCATTAACAAATCTTTGGATTTTCTTGTGAAACTAATCGTGAAATTATATGTTTAACTCTATCACTCATTTTAATTCATGTAATTAACGATAGAAATGTGGTGAGTTAGGGTTTATGTTTGAATTTATTTTTTTGATGAAACTGTTTTGTGTGACCAAATTGGTTTAAACCACACTCATTTGCAGGTACATACGTAGGCGCATTTCATGGATAGAATTGAGATTATCAGTAGCAATCTTAGGAACTCACCCGATTATATTCCCTTGGTACAATCATTTGTTGTGTTAGCTTTCGAACACGCCTTGAAGAACGGCACGGTACGGGCATGTTGCCCATGTAAGGATTGTAAGAATGATGCATATGTGGGGAGAAAGAAGTTGCGTGAACATCTTATAATGTGAGGTTTTCAAACTAGTTATACTCATTGGATATGGCACAGAAGGTTGTCACGGATATTGGAAAAGATGTTAAAACTAAAGAAGGCATTGATTTAGGTTGAGATGATAGATTTGATTTAGTGGAGGATGTTTCAAGAGAATTTCATGGTAAAACTGAGGCCCTAGAAGCGTTGATCAATGGTAAAAATACTACATTGTATGATGGGTCCAAATATTCTTTTTTTAGTGCTAACGTGATAATGAATTTGAAGGTGAAATATGGTTTCACCAACAAAGGGATGACTGAGACACTTGAATTGCTTCCAGATGGTAATCTTATGCCCGATAGATCGTATGCTGTAAAAAGGATACTCTGTTTAGTGGGATTGGAATTGAAAATAAATCCATTCTTGTATAAAACGATTGTATGTTGTACAGTGGGAAGGAGGACACGGATAGAGAAAATTACCGTGTATGTGGTGAGTCTTTATACAAGTTGAAGCAGGGGAAAATTATGGTTAGTGTGGAAGATGGTTTCATCTTGAAGAAGGAAACCCTTGCTAAAGTTTTATGGTATCTTCTGGTTATTCCACGTTCGAAGAAGTTGTTTGCTTGCAAAAAGGTTGTTAAGTTATTATGCAGACAGAATTACACTTGGGGATGATGTGATCAATAATCCGTCAGACGGCAAGCAGTGGAAGAAGCTTAATTCCCTTCACCCTGAGTTTGGATCGGAGCCTCGACATTTGAGGTTCGGCCTATCGACTGATGGAATGAATCCATTTGTTGTATGAGCAACGCACATAGTTCCCGACCTATAATGTTGGTAATCTACAATATCCTCTCATGGTTGACAATGAAACAAAAGTATGTTCTGTTATCGATGACAATTTCGGGGCCCAAGAAACCTGGTGATGATATAGATGTTTATCTTGCTACCCTTATAGATGATTAGGTGACGTTGTTCAAGGATAGGGTATGGACTTATGATGATCTTGCGGAACATTATTTCACGTTAAAGACCCTATTGTTCTGTACTATAAATGATTTTATTGCTTACTGAAATTTGTCCAGATATTCGGTGAAGGGGCATTACGCGTGTCCCTTGTTTGAAAGGGAAACCTCATTTTGTCAACTTAACCACGGATGTAAAACTGTTTACTAGGGGCACAGACGGTTTCTTCCTCAGGAGCACCCGTGGCATTCTGCGAAGAAGTAGTTCAATGGGGAGATCAAGTTATGTCAACCACCCTTACCACTAACGGGTGATCAGGTTTTTGAAAGAGTTAAGAAATTTCAAAATGATTTTGGGAAAGGGAAGCAGAAATCTTCCATCGAAGGAAGTTGGAAGAAATGCTCTATTTTATTCCAACTCCCTCGCTGGAAGGATTTGAATGTCAAACACTGTCTTGCTATTGCCTGACCTAGCAACATGCAGTGCCTCAAAAACTAGAGAAACTCCACTATTTTGGGAAATACACTATCATCCACTGATTTCGTGGAAAATGTAGAACCATTGATGTCGTACCCTCCATATGAAAGGACTGTACCAAGAGGTGTATGTGCTAGCCACTTAATCGTTGCATGGTGTCTACCTTAGGCCACGTGACAGCGAAGCCACAACGCATATGTTCTAATGTGCTGTTGGAGAACATGAGCTTCATTGAATTAAGGATAGGCCCCGCGTATCTCATTCATTTGAACCTCAATATTTGGAACAAAGTTATCATGGTTCGGAGTACGCATAAATGAATAGCACGTAAATTCATTGCACTAGGGCTGAGCAGCTTACCATGTCGAACCCCTTGTCCATCCAATCGGCACTCATGTCTAGAACTCAAAAGCCCAACATAATCAATTCCTTCGGATAATCAGTACATAACTTTGTTACCTCCTTTTCCACGTACCGTTGCACAATACTTGCATCAGGCCATTTTTGTTCTTCATAAAATGTTTGAAAGTTTTAAAATACCATCAAAGGGATACATCCATCTCAAAAATACAAGACCGCATAGTGTGATCTCACGGACGAAATGAAATATTAAATGGACCATAATGTCAAAGAATGATGGTGGAAAGTACATCTCCATTCGGCATAGCACTTCAACAATTATCGCCAGCAACCTGTCAAGCTTTGCAACGATTATCATTTTCAAACAAATGAACTTGAAGAACAAACAAAGCTTTGTAATGCACATTCTTACATGGGAAGGCAAAGACAATCTTATCGCAATGGAATTCAATTCCTGCATCATATTGCGACAACCATGTGATTTAAGACCTAACAACTTTAACTCATTCACTAATATGCATGGACTTAAGTTATAGGAATATGCGCCGGGCACCTTCAAATTGCTGAGGGTCTCACAAAACAATTTCTTTTCTGCATCAAACATAGAGAAACATATAGGTGGGAGATAACACTTGTCACCATCTATAACAGGACCCAGACTCTCTCTGATTCCAATATCAACCATGTCAAACCGGGCCTTCAATCCATCTTTAGTTTTTCCAGAGGTATTTAATAGTGTGCCAAAAAATGAATCACACACATTTTTCTCGATGTGCATTACATCAAGACAGTGGCTGACATCAAAATCCTTCTAAACAAGAGTTTAAAAAAATAGAGCATTTCTTCCAACTCCCTTCTAATGATGATTTCAGTTTCCCCTTCCTAACTTCATTTGGAAATTCATTAAACTTGTCAAAACCTCGCTCACCCATTAGCGGTAACGGTGGTGGGCATACATCGATCTCCCCATTGAACCACTTCTTTGCATGACGCCACAGGTGGCCATAAAGAAGAAACCGTCTGTGCCCTTGGTAAACATCTTTACATCCTTGTTTCAGTAGGCAAAATTAGGTTTCCTTTTCACACATAGGACACATATAGTGCCCCTTCACGGAATAGCCAGAAGAATTTCCGTAATCTGGAAAATCGTGTATAGTGCAAAACAACAAGGCTTTCAATGTGAAATACTCTTCCAAAAGACCATCATAAGTCCAAACCCCATCATTGAACAGCATCACCAAATCATCGATAAGGGGAGCAAGATAATCATCTATATCATTATTGGGTTACCTGGAACCCAAAATCACCATCGATAACAACACATACTTTCGTTTCATTGTTAAACATGAGGGGAGATTGTAGATTACCAAAATTATAGACCATGAACTATGAACGCTGCTCATATTACCAAATGGATTCATTCCATCAGTTGGTAGGCCAAACATCAAATTACGAGGCTCTGATCCAAACTCAAGGTAAAAGCATCAAGCTTCTTCCACTGCTCACCGTCAGATGTATAGCCGATAACATTATCTCCAAATCTAACTCTATCTGCATGCCAGTGCATTAACTTTGCTTTCTCTTTGCAAGAAAACAACTTCTTCAAACGTGGAATAACAGGAAGATACCATAAAACTTTAGCAGGGGTCTTCTTCTTAGAGATGAAACCAATTTTAACACCCATAGCAATCTCTCCCCGCATCAAGTTGTATCGAGACTCACCACATACATGGAAAGTATCTATATCCACGTCCTCATTCCCTTTATACAACATACAATCGTTCTGACAAGCATGAATTTTTACCAATTTTAATCCCATTAGACAAATAATCCTTTTTGCAGCATTCGATCTATCGGGCATAAGATTACCATCTGGAAGCAATTCCCTTAGAAATTTAAGTGTCCCAGTCACCCCTTTTTTGGTCCACTCGTACTTCCTTTGAATTCATTATCCTCAACGTAACACTCAAAATAGAATTTATGGACCCAACATACAATGCAGTCTTATTGTCATTGATCAACGCTCTAGGGCCTCCAATTTTCCGTGAAATTCTCTAGCTACATCCTCCACAATCTCATCAAATCCATCATCGCCATTTAAATAAACCCCTTCATTATTTTTAACATAATCATCAATATCCGTGTGAACCTCCTCGTGCCATATCCAGTGTGTATAACTAGTTTGAAAACCTCTCATTATAAGATACTCATGCAACTTCTTCCTCCCCACATATGCATCATTCTATAATCCTTACATGGTCAACGTGTTTGGACCTCGCCTTTCCTCGAGGTGTTTTCAAAAGCCAACGAAACAAATGATTCTACAAAGGGAATATAATCAGTTAAATTCCTATGATCGCCACCGATGAGTTCAATTATATCCATGAAAGAACCATGTGTACGTACCTATAATTAAGTGTTGTTTAAAACTAATATCGCACCCAACATAAACCCTAATCCAACATATTTCCCCTCAAAAAACAATTTTCACACATAAACACTAATTGAACTCATTTCTAATATAATTGAAGTGAATGAATTCTAATAAGTGATTGACTTGAACATACCTTCCCAAATTAGTTCAACAAGAAAACCCAAGGAGTGGGTTATGCCTCTTCACAATTTCTTCTCAAAATTTTGAGGCTTGAATCCACTTAAGTTAAACTTCCTGTTTTAATTAGTTCCGACAGCGGAACTTATCCACTACAAAATCACAAAGAAATGGACATGGTTCCTAGGTTGGAACTACAATCAGAGAATGTTACAAAATCGTAATAATATTCATCCTTTCAAGTGCCCTCAGCCACAAAGGTTTCTCACTCAGAACCAGATTCGTATCCTGGTTCCGAGTTTGGAACCTACCACAATAGTAGTCACTTTTGCACAGTCGTCTTTAATTTTACTCAATTAAAGGCGATTATTCAATAATCCACCTTTGATTCATATAAATAGAAGGCGGTTCTTTAATAACAGCCTTCCAACAAACCTGAACCGCCTTTGATTTTTGAAGACATCTATAATTTCCAGATTCTGGGCTTAGAACCCTCTTCAGAAAACGGTTCCTAGGAAATTAAGGGGAACCTCCTTTGAACTCTGCCTTTAATAGGCCATTCTCCAGTAGTGTGCAAATTGGTTGACTCTCTAGGTTAGGAGCCATGAGCGCCCTCAAGGTTTTAGTATCATTCACCATAGTTGGTGTAACTATTTTGGGTAGTGGTTGAGTACCTTGGTTAGTAAAATGAGCTAGTGTTCTTGCTCTCCGGAGTGTACATAAAAGATCGGGATCGTAATGCAAGGTTTCTTGTCTATTGGTACGAGTGTTGGGCTAATAATTTGGGCCTATAATATAGTGTTGAATGTAATTAAAAACACATAAAGAAGTTATTCTTCATATGTAGTAACAAATTTTTGGGGGTTTTGAGTTTATAAAACACCACTACTAATCTAAATTACCAATCAATTAGAAAGAACAATATAAACACGGCCATAAATAGTTTGAAAGATATAAATAAGATGATATTGGGTACAATTGGTTTACATTTCTAGTTATCATTTGATAATCAACTAATTATCTTATTTTATGCATTAACCACATATTGTGGAGAACTTGTCAACACCTTTCGAGTGAAGACATTTCACATCTCTCCTCGGTTAGCAAAACAAGTTAGTCTCCTTGCTCTCCGGAGTGTACCTAAAAGATCGGGATCATAGTGCAAGGGTTCTTGACTATTCTTGTGTTTATTGATACAATTTATCGGCCAATATTACAGATAACTACTAAATAGTAGCTAGTGGCAAGACTCCGTGAGGAAAAAGGTGTTTTATCGAGTGTTGAATGTAATTAAAAACACACGAAGAAGTCAATCTACGTGTAAGATAACAAAGTTGGGGGGTTTTGAGTTTATAAAACACTACGAATACTTTAAATAACTAACTTACAAAACAATTAGAAAGAACAATATAAACACGGTTACAAATAGTAACTAAGATGATAACGAGTCTTAGGCACAACTGGTTTACATTTCTAGTTATCCTTTGATCATCGACTAATTATCCTATTTTTATGTATTAACCACATATTTTGGAGAACTTGTCAACCCCTCACCTTTCGAGTGAAGATATTTCTCACCTCTCTTTAGTTATAGTTAGAATGTGTGATCGGCACCACACAATAACCCTTACCCTTGAGTCATTCTAGATGATCAGCGTCATAGAATTCCCCAAGAATAGCAATAAACGTGGAGAACCAATCAAACTAGCACAATATCATACAAGCGAGAAACATCGGGATAGCACAATTATGTTTCCTAATGACAATTACGAGGATCAGTCTTCATGCTAGTCGTCATTAGTGTACTACATCAGTAATTAGGAAAACTCATTCAAATTAATCCTAAACCTAAAAAAAATCATCAATCAATAATTATAATTAGTTGTCACATCCAATTATAACTTAACATTAACCAATGATAATCACATTGACAAAAAGACAAAATTTTCATCAAACAATAAATTCATAATCATCAATTAGTTTATCACCCCAGTCTAAATCATGCATTAATCACACAATAAAGCACAAAACATAGTTGATAGTCAAAGCACAAAATAGGATAAACCAAATCTCACAAATTCATAAAAGAAATGCTTACCAATTGCCCCCAAGTGTATATTTAGTCTAGATTAACTAATCCCATAACAACTGAGAAAAAAAATCCATAGTAAACATAGAGTTAATGACAATCAATATATGAAAAACTAGGGTTTTTGAGAGAGTCAGTCACGACGTGTAAATGTAAGAGAGATAGTAAAATGTTTCCAAAATGAAGAAGAAAAAGAAACTAGGTGGGCTGGTGCCCCGTCTTCGCGGGCCAAGATATATGTCGCGGTCCGCAAAGGAGCCTCTGGTTAGCTACTACCATCTTTTCCAATAATTGGCCTTCTCTTAAAAGTCTTGTTGTCTCTTTGATCCTGAACTCTTCAAAACCCGCGCTCCTCAATGGAAGTCTTCAATATCTTCAAAACACTTCATAAATTAAAGAACTAGGATATAAAACATGTAATATCATCCTAACCCTATAATGGATAAAATGTCAAATACCTTCCAATTTAGGCCCTATTTTATTAAAAATTAGACTTCGAATGTGTTAAAAATGGGATATGAATTGAGCACATCATCCGTGAAATTAACCAGCAACATCCCCCACCATCTCATCAAATTCATCATCTACATATAAATCAACGGGTTCTTTACTTTTAACAACTTCAACGCTAGCCAACTCAACCTCCCCATGGCATGACAAGATGTTAACACAACTTCTTTCTCCCCAAAAATACATTATTTCTACGATCCTTACATGGGCAACGTGCACGCACCACGTCATTCTTGGAAACATGTTTGAACACAAATACAATAAAAAAATTCCAAAGAAATGTAATCGGGAGATTTTCTAAGATGCCTAGCGATGAATTTAATAGATCCATTACCGGTTGCGTACCTACATTATAATAACATTTAAACCTATGAGTTCATACAACACATATCCATTCGACCACATTTCAAACCTAAACCCGAATGGAACACATTTAAAACATGACTAACCTTACAAGCATTTAGTTATGTAATAAAGTTGTAAAATTACACATACCTTCTCTTATTAATTCCACAAGAAGTCCTAAAGTGTTGTTAATTTCTTTCTCTTTACATTTTTTTTTCTAAAATTGCATTAAAACCCAGCACATAAGAATATTTTCATTAATTCTTATGTCGATCAAACTTTATAAAAGCCTTACTATTGGACACAATGTAGTTTCAAACTCAATACTAAGCTCCAAGTAGATTAAAAGTGCAAAAATTGATCCAGTTCTTACATGACGTCTAACCAACTAGTTACATACTCTAAAAATGCATCAGATCCATGTCCAAACTCGGAACAGATATCGATCAAAGTCTTTTTGGCATGTCGATCAAATTCATTTTGGCACAACCGCATTTAATTAACCATAATTAAACGTGGTTATATGTTGAACCGCCTTTAAACCAAATGAATTAAAGGCGGTTCTTTCTAAACCTCCTTCTAAATTAGTTGAGTGCACTTCTAAATCATTAATTAGGAGGTCCTAATTAATAAAATTTTGATTTCGGAACCTTATTTTGAAGGTGGTTCCTCAGAAAATCATAAGAACCGTCTTTCATTGTTGCCTTTAATTTGCCACTCTCCCTTAGTGCATCCAATAGATTTTTAATGATTTTTAATTCGCAGTTGTTGATAATGTCTCCATGTACAGAATCATGCCCTCTAAAGTTTTTTTTGCATCGAAGATGTGTTCCAAACAATGTTATTTATTGCGCTCGTAATGTTTTCTTCTCCACAATTTCAACTTGTGAGTAGGTTTATCTCCATCTCCTTCACTTGGTTGACCAAAGATTCATTTACCATATTTTCCTAGCGCACTTCCAATTTTGGGAATTCATTTGCACGTGACCTTGGGACGCCCTAGCTTCCATATTCAATTACGTGTTCGTTATCCAAACTGCCAACCATAATTTTTTAAATAAAACTATTTATTTCTAAATGATTTGGTTTAATACATAATGTTACAATAATTGAATTACCTTCGAAATGCTTTATTTCAGTGTGCAATGCATTTCCCCACTCTAAACTGTAATGGGAAGATTGGGCATAGTCAACCGCTTTAAAAAAAAAAAAGCTACAAAATTGACTCAGTATTTGTTGTTGTCTTTCTTTAATGCAACAATTTGTTACGACATCAGAACATATAATAGACAGCGATTCTAGGCCAACTTACAAAAAATGCCGCCCATTGTCGTTGTTGATTGACTTTTCTGCACTAGTGGTACTATTTGTTGATATTTTTATTTAGACAAAGTTTTCTATAAGACTGTATCATGGTGACCAAAGTAAAAATAGATAATTTACAAGTATAATATATATAAATATATATATATATAGGATCAGATCTATAAAGGGTTTTAATAAAGTCTGGGGGAATAAGGAGGTATTTGGGAATACCATATTTTTGGGGTACTAGGGCATAAATAATTTAGGAACTAATGATTCTGGATCATAAGAATATCGGGGGTCAAGAATCCGGGTCAAAAATACTTGCGGGTAAAATTTTCTTCTCATTTCTGCACAATACGCACATTTTTAAATACTAGCGGAATTTATGTTTTCAGTTTCGGTATTTATGTTTCAACCAAATTTTTTGATGTTACATTAGAAGTCTTTTTTAAACTAAAATTATGTGTTTAAATATTGATACTTTAATGTTAAATATCATTTTTATTTGTTATATTTTTCACACTTTACATATTTTGACACTAGTTTGGTGTATTTTACTAGTTTAATTTTTAAATCCGAACTCTCTTTTTTTATGTGTTAACTTTTCAGCAAGTAAATTTAAAAACTAAAATGGATGTTCTTATTTGTTTTAATATTAGATTTTTATTTAATGTATTCTTCATGTTGTAATAGTGTGAGATGATTTTTAAAAAAACAAAAATAAAAAATTTTCTTTTTCCAAATGAAATTGTCACATTTTGATGCACAGTTTGATGTTTTAAAATAATTTTCTACTTTTATTTGATGTTTAACTATCAAAACTGATTTATTTTTAAAAAATATTTTTATTTAAAGTTTAAATATTGAATTTTCTTATTTTCAAATATTTTTATTTGATGTTTAAACACTTTAATTTAATGGTTATTTTTTAATTTTATTTGACAATTAACTAATTTTTTGTGTATTTTAGTACTGTATAGGATAATGAATTATTATTTTGGAGATTTAATTATTTTTAGTTGTTGTTCAGCTATTTTGAATTTCATAGTATGTATTTTAATATATTTATTTGACGTTTAGCTATTTTGATTTTATTTGTATTTGTATTTTTTATCATTTATATTTTTAAATTTGATGTGTATTTTAGTATTTTGATTTGATATTTAACTATTTTAATTGGATATGTATTTTTATTTAATTTTTATAATAATTTGATTTAATATGTATATTTGTGTTTATTCAATGTTTTACTATTTTAATTTTTTATGATGTGAAAAAAATTATTTGATGTGTATTTTAGTAGTTGATGTCTTTTAAAAGTTTAGAATTTTAGTTTAATTTTTGGCAAAATTTTGGGAAATACGGTCTTTCCATAGGCTTATGGAAAGATGAGATTTAATTAAAATTATAAAAGGTAAAAGTTCTTTGTTGCAATATTAAAGTTTTATTATACAACATGTAATAGTTATAAATTTTATAACCCGGTTCATGCAACCCGAAAATTTTATCTTCATTTATTCTAATTTACACTTTAAACTTTAGTTTTTCCATGAATTATGGAAAGAACGTCTTTCAAGAGACGCACTCTTAATTTTGTGTTCTATTTAAAATTGAACTGATAATTCTGATGGTTTAAAATGAGCTGAATGATGGGACTGAGCAGGGTCCAAATCCAAATCAAAACTTTCGGATAGTGAAGTTGTTGAGTCAGTGTCGGAGAGAGGAGAAATCTTCATCACCTGCTCCAACTGCTCTAACTTCTCCTCCACATTCCCCATGTTTGACGACTTCACCTCGTATCCCAAAACCTCTATAAGCTTGTCCATTCTGGTGTCCGGCTGTTGATGATTCTCCCACATCATTTCCCCCCTTCCCTAGCCGGTAGACCCGATCTAAGACCGACTGGCCGTCCAAACTACATGACCCGAAATTCATCGGAGAAAGAAGAGAGTCGTGATAACCATTGAAACGTCGTTGGATACTTGTGGAGGTCTTCTTCAAACGCAGAGAATAAGATTGTCGTTCAAGACACAACGATGACGCGTTGTGCGTCTTCTCCAGAAGTTACCAGACCCTCTAGTGCGCAAAATCCACTACGAAGTCCACCATGCATCTTCCTGGAAACGATCAACCATCGTTTAGGGCTTGCCGGAGTCGACAAGCCCCAATTCATTTTTTTTATTTTACAAATTTGCAAGTCAGCCCTGAATTTCATAAATTCATTTAAATTTTACCCTAAATCATAATTAATTGTACTTTAACCCAACATGATATAATCATATTTTATGTGTCCACATTATCTATTTGCCCCCTGATCTTACCATAAAATGTCTCGCAAAATACGAATTCTATTATATACTACTCCGTCCCACAATGATGTTCCGAAATGAAAATGGCACAAAGATTAAGAAAGTGGGGGGACAATGGCTGAAAGTGGGGGGACAAAAGCTGAAAAGTGGGGGGACAAAGGTTGAAAAGTGGTATTTTAGGTATGATTGTTAGACTAAAAATGGAAAGAATAGATATAGGAAGATCATTGTGGGATGTCCCAAAATGAAAATTAGGAAAATCATTGTGGGACGGAGGGATTATACTTTAATATATACTTTATGTGTTCAAATTTCCTTGGTATTACAAATTATTGGTAAAAGAAAATTGCATCGGAAGGCTTATTTTCATTTTCTTCCACAAATTGCTCGTTATTTCAATTTATAAATAAATTAATAATAATAGGATCAAAAGTATTATACTTATTTCAATTTCTCACAGCATTGTAATTCAAAATATAATTTCCAATTATCGTAAAAACTGTGAATATATAGTATATATTTGATTTAAAATTATATTATAAATAACGAAACCGATTGTTGTGGATGTCAAACTATCTCGATCGCTTTATTTTGACCACTTTATTGGACCACTTTTGGCCATCAAACTTTCAAAATTGAAGAGTCATGTTTATTCCATTAGGTTCATCCGTAAAAAAAATATCTCCATCAAAAAATGTGTCATCTGCATGACAAAGTCATCAATGAAATTTTCCTTTCATCTTTTTACCTTCATAAGTTGTGACAACAAAACTATTCCAAGCGCTACACTTTGACCACTCAATATTTTTCTACCACTTTTGACCACCCTACTAGTTAATCAGGCAAGTTGATCCCGTTTTGTTACTTATGTATGTTAAAATCAGTTAAGTTCCATCCTAGTACAGTTCATTGGCATTTACAATGATATTTTAACCCTTTTTTTACATATTAAATCAATTTATTAAAGGGTTATAAAATTTCTACCACCAGGAACTCAACTATAACTGGCAAAACATCGCACCATCATTTCAGTGTAGAGGAAAAGGAGACGAAAACGGTGGAAACTCTGCCTCTAAAATTATGACGGGGCTGCATAACCAGTCATTTGATGAGTCATCTTAAAACTAAATAATTTTCTTGTTGTTATATGATATCCTATTGAATTCTCTTTCTATTATTTTGTTTGGATAGGGTTTGTAGTATATCGGCTACGTTGTGGTTTGGGGTTTTTTTTCTTTCTCGTTTGTATTTATCGAGTTTCCAGAATTGTCATCGTCTCCTTTCTTCTGCCAAAACGATGGTGGGATGGTGTTTCCAGACACAATAGAGTCCCTCTGCAAGGGCAATGTTATAACCCTTCAACAATCAGATTTAATCTATTAAAGAAAGACTAATATATCCTTATAATACCACTTGAATTACATCAGGACATGACTTACTTTATTTAACAGGTACGAGTAAAGGGAGTCTATTTTCCTCGTCAACTAGTTTTTAAGGCCAAAAGTGGTCAAAAATTTAATTAGCCAAAACAGAATGATCAAAATAGTTTAGTGTGACCATGAAAATAAAATAGATAAATTGATTTTGTCCTTACTCTATCATATAAATGGTACGTACAGAGATTTTCCTAATGGAATAGTTTTGACTCTTCTATTTTACGCGTTCGATTGTCAAAAGTGAACAAAAAAATATTTAGTGATTGAAATGAAAGTATCGCAGAAAGAATCGCAACAATGTAGAGATTGAGCCGATGGAATAGTCTTGTTTCTTCTATTTTACAAGTTCGGTAGTCAAAAGTGAACGAAAACCATTCAGTGACCAAAATTAAACAATCAAAACACCCAATATTTGCACTAGTGTTTGGCCATCGAGCTTTTAAATTAAAGAGTAAAGGTCATTCCTTAAAGTTAATCTGCCAACTATCGTCTCCATAACAAAATGTGTCATCAGCGTGCTAAAGTCAATGTTAAAACTATCCTTTCATCATTTTGCCTTCATAATTTATGACCACTAAACTATTCCGAACGCTTTACTTTGACAACTCTTTTTTTACCACTACTGGCCATCAAACTTGTAAATCAGTAAATTTTCGGTTAAAATAAGCTATTATTCATCCTAAGTGTAATTCAATTGGCATTTACAAGGATATTTTAGTGTTTCTTTGACATATTAGATCAATTTATTTAAGGGTATTAACATTGTTGCCATCTAGGGACTCCAATATGACTGGCAACACCATCCCACCATCATTTCACTGTAGAGGAGCAGAAGGCAAAGGCTTCAGAATATCTGCCTCTAAAATTTCAACGGAGCCGTGCGACTTTTCATTTCATGGGTCATCTGCAAACAATTTGTTTGTTGTCAGTATCAAACCCCATTAAATTATCTTTCTATTATTTTATTGAGATGAGGGTTTTTTTTTCTGTCGAATGCATTTTCGGTTTGGAATTTAATTTATATGTCGTCTATACTGACCGGGTTTCCAGTACTGTCATCGCCTCTTTTTTTCAGTACTATCCCTCTGTGGTGGCGAGGTTATAAACATTTGATAAACATATTTAATCTGTTAAAGAAAGACTAATAAATCATTGTAATGTCACTTGGATTACACCAGAACATGATTTCATTTATTTAACGAGTAGAAGTGGGGGAGGGGGTCTACTCGCCTCGTCAACTAGTTTTATGGCCAAAAGTGGTCAACAAAATTGAGTGACCAAAATGGAATAATTAAAATAGTACAGTGTGACCATGAAAGTAAAAGGAGATAAAACTAATTTTGCCTCTTATTTTATCACATTGATGGTAATGCAAATATTGACTTGACGGAATAGTTTTGATTATTCTATTTTATGATTTCAATGACCAAAATGATCGAAAAATCTCCAATAGCGAAAATGAAATAGTCGAAATAATTTAATGACCAAAGAAATCATTAGCACTTATTGATCAAATAAACTTATTGATCAAATAAACGTACAGATATCCTTTTCATTTAATTCTTATAACGTAATGGTTTTTGACTTATATATGTAGATAGATAAACCTATCATCTTCTTTTTTTTCACATTAATAGCCTTTGACTAGATATAACTAATGATATTAGATTTTGTCATTAAAAGAAAAATTACCCATAATTTGTCCCTTTTACCTCGATTTTTTTATTAGGTAAAAAAAACCGAGGTAAAAGCTTTTTTACTTCAATTATTTTTTTAAAATGAAGTAAAAATTTGAGGTAAAAAGTACAGTTTTTAAATTGGTTTTAAAATATTCGAGTTAAAAAGTCCTGCATGACCGACGTCGCACTCTTTTCTCACTTACCAATGTCGGTTTTTTTGTGACTGACATCACACGTGTTGGTATGCCTTGAATACGTATTAGCCGCTTTGACAGGTTGGTCCTCTGTTTGGGCTGTTATTGGCATTCTGTCTTCTGTCCTGGTTTGGGCCAAAATATTTTTGGGCTCAAAGCCGTTAGGGTTTAAGGTGGAGAGGGTTATATATATAGTGTCTCGTCCTTTTATTGTAACCCTAAGAGATAGGATTGGTAGAGAGTAGAAAATCTGTAATTATGACATTTTCTCTCTAGTGGAATCCGATCTTGGTAGGCCGTGGATATAGCCAATTGGTGAACCACATAAATTCTCGATATTTTGTCTTTTGTTTTATTTTCTTTGCTTGTTCTTTCTCGGGTATTCTGCACACCAAACAGGTATCAGAGCTCCTGGTTAGATCCATGGTGGGTCTATCGGATTTTGGTTTTATTAGATCTGGGTTGGTCGGATCTGGGGTGGTTGGATCTAAGATCTGATCAGGGAGAAAGATGGTTGCGCTGAACGTGAAAGTAGACAAGTTTACTGGGAGGAACAACTTCAGTTTATGGCAGATCAAGATGCAAGCTTTGTTGAAGCAACAAGGGTTGTGGGCGCCGCTGACGCAGGATTTCTCGGTCATTGGCAGTTCAGACATGGTGGGTCTGGAAGAAAAGGTGCATTCAACGATTATGTTGTGTCTCGCAGATGAAGTTATCACTGAGGTCTTGGATCAAGAGACCGCTGCGATGATGTGGTTGAAGTTTGAGAGCTTGTACATGACAAAGTCTCTGACGAACAAATTACTTCTGAAACAATATCTATTCGGTCTTCGAATGCAGGAAGGTACGCAACTCAGAGATCATTTAGAGAAATTGAATACTTTGTTATTAGAATTGTGAAATATAGATGTGAAAATTGATGATGAGGAGATTGCTTTGATATAGTTAGTATCTCTACCGCTTTCATTTGAGAACTTTGTTCAGTCATTTATTTTCGGGAAAGATTTTGTGTCTTTGGAGGAAGCCATATCCTCTCTACATAGTAGGGAATTGCGTCATAGTGCTAGCAGTTCAGGAACAGATAATCAGGCTTCTGGTTTGTTTACTAGTTGCGATAAGGGAAAGGGAAGTGGTGGAAATAAAAGGGTAAGAAGCCGAAGGTTACCAAGCCCTATGATCTCTGTAGGTTCTGTAAGGAAAAGGGGCACTAGAAAAATGAGTGTCCAAAGAAGTTGATGATGAGACAATTAGGAAACAAATCTGGTTTTGTTGCTCTAGCAGAAGGAGACGCTGATTCAGAATATGATGTTGCTCTGATTGCTTCTGGACACACTCATCACTCCGATGTGTGGTTCCTAGATTTTGGGGAATCCTACCATATTTGTCCAAGGAGAGAGGGGTTTTCGACTTATAAGTAGGCATATGGTAGCATTACTACGGCTAACGGTACTGTCTGTGAGGTAGTTGGGACAGGCTCGATCAAGATCAGGACACATGATGGTAGTTTCTGTACTTTGAACGAGGTAAGGCA
>JAULKM010144480.1:1275-17906 GCA_032355605.1 Rubia tinctorum | reverse complement strand
TCTTCCTGGATGAACAATGGCCGCCCCTCCTCCGCCCCAGCCCCTCCTCCGATATACCTCTGGTTCCGCCACTGTCTGTAACCAGATTGAACAGCTGCCATGGGGCTCTGGAAGGATCAGTGATGCAATTCAAAGCCTGTTTGCAGTCAGTTTCCAATGAGAACAAAAGATTCAGACCAGCAGCAAATCTAAAGCCTTCACTAACAATTAAGATTTCAGCATGCAAGTGCTTTGTGCAGTTTTTGACCTTAATGCAGTAGTAACAAAAGAACCCCACTTGTCCCTTATCACTATTCCAGTCCCAAATTTTAGAGTTGTGGCTTGCCAAGAGGCACCCACATTTACTTTAAAATCTATTGTAGGTTTAGACCACCATATATTATGATATTAGGCTTAGGTGAGGCTTTTAAAAAAGGATTGAAATCTTCGTGAATCCATATTCTGTCTTTCTGGTTATCACTAAACACAGGTTTCACAAAAAAAGCTTGAAAAATGTCCTTCTTCATGTTTTCATTAATAATGGAAACATATATCCTTTTATTTCTTGCCTTCCAAATATTCCAACATACTCCCTCCGTTCCATATAAATTCTCACAATTATTTTTGGATTGGTATTTTATGTAATATGAGGTGAAAGCGTTGATGAAAAATAAAAGAATATATTTTGGTAATGAAAGAGTTTTTTATTATAATTAATTGGGTTTATTGGGTTTCCGACCCTTTTCTATTAAAGATCAGTTGTTGCTGAAAATGGGTTACATCAAGCGATGCCCGAAGGCTTACATCAATTCGTGCCTGAAGGCTTACATTTGAGGCGCTAAGTAGATAGTGGAATTCTAAACTAAGGTGTCAAATGGCTAAAACGGAGATACACAAAAGCACTAATGGATAATACACTACTAAGCAAAAGCCAATGTGGAAACGAAGAAGGGAAAATCAAGGATAAGTGGTTATCATTGCGAACCTTTAGTGTAGTCACATTAGTATGACCCGAGACTACCATCAAGTGCAAATACAATGAAGTATCAAATAGACACAAACAAGAAATTCCATCCTCACCTGTGATCGAACATTTAAGGCAATGAAAACAAAATCAATGAAACTCCCCAACTAAAGGTCCGGTTCGTCTCCATTTAACCCATTAAGACCATTTCCCCTTAAACTAGGAGACTAAAACCAGTTATTTTAATTGCCAAAAATATTTTACGTCTGTGTATAGAAACAACTTAGAGTGCGTAGAATTATCTCTAACTTGACCCCAAAGTTTAAGAAGATCAATTAAATTGAATGAACAATAAAATTGGCCTAAACATCTAATGGACCAAGTCTACGGATTTGATTTAAATCTTCAGAAAGAATAGTATGGCCAAAAATCCGTTGATTAAACGACTTTGACTTGGATTTCTCCTAACCATTTCTTTGGATATCAAATTTCAAGTCAATCAAATTTTTATCAAACTCAGTCTGTCCAAAAAATAAGTATTGACAGAGATAATTCCTACCCGGTACTTAAATCAAAAAACAATTTTAATTCATACCCTTTTTAAAGTAAACAAAACAGAAAAAAGCAAAAAATGGAGGAAACAGACGAAGAAATAAAATAAGCGCATAATTAAGTGTCTCCCATCCCGAAAATTAGAAAATTGAAAAGTCATATAATAAAACAAAATGAAGCAGAACCCCCATGCCCATGTCCTCTACCAATGAAACTACCAGAATTCTATGTTGTAGGGAAAAAGGTTTTGGTCTCCAGATTGTAAATAATATTTCCACACTCTATATTTGTCGCCGCCATCCAAGATATACCAATAAAACTGACACTGTCGCATCATTAAAAAATTGAGCATACCTATTGTCATCACGATGATGTTGCTTCCCAAAAATAGAGTCATCCAGTATTCTGGCCCACCAAAAAATTCCAAACTCTAACAGAGTTGCGCCCAGTATTCTGACTCAGCACATAGTCTGATCGAGGTGCGCTGACTCGGTTCGAGTTGCGCTCATTTGTGCTGAGTTGCACCTATTTGTGCTGAGTTGCACCAAGTTGAGTCAAGTTGAGCCGAGTTGGGCTGAGTTGGGTTGAGTTGCACTGAATTGCAGAAATAGTGTCGGACGGCGGGAACCAAGGCCATTATGGCGAAAACCAAAACCATCACGTCGAAAGCCACGACCATCACGACGGAAGCCACTGCGGAAGCCACGAAATCCATGACCATCATTGGAAGCCATCACTGGAAGCCAAAGAAACCACAACCATCTGGTAGTACCACGTCAGAAACCCAGTCGGAAACCACACCGGTGAAACCACTTTAAAAACCACGTGAGTAGTCTATATCTCCGGGGGGAGAAAGGTATGGGTGTAGGGGGGTTGGGAAGGGTGGGATTGTGGTGGGGGGCCGCCGGAGAAATGTGGTGCGACGACGTCCCCCTGAAGCAATTAGGTTTTTTTGGGAGGAGAGAAGGAAGAAGATTGTAGAGAGAATGAGGGAGCTGAGTTAGTAGCTAATGAAAAAGTTACTAATAGATTTCATCAATATTTTGAGGGATAATATAGTAAATGCATAAACTCATTTTTTGATACTTTAGATAAGAATTGAATTGTGCCAATTTCTGTGGTACAAACGAAAATAGAAATTGTGCCACTTTTTGTGGTATAGAGGGAGTATGAAAGAAGGAAAAAGAGAGAGAACCGAAAAGTGAGTATTAGTTTCTCCACTCAAGTGTCTAGTAGAAGGTCAATATATCAAATATGGATTCAAAATGTGGTGTTCTACACCCCATCCGATTATCAAAACAGTTCTAGTTAATTATAAAGAATAGGCATTCATTAAAATCTTGAGTGAGTGTATATGAGCTAGGATATTCATGGCATTTTTATGCAAGATGGATATTTGAAAAAAATAAATCAGAATGTCATCAAAAGGAAAAATAGCATTCACAAGCTTCCACATAAAGATTGACACTTTCTTAGGGAGTTTAGAACACCAAACCTTGTTAAGAATACTCAGATTGGTCCTCTTATCAGAAATCAAATGATAGGCTGATTTGAAGGTGAACTTTCCATCCAAATCTTGTTCCACATAAGTTTATCTTGTTTTCTGGGTGAAGTTTTGACTCCTGCCAAAAGGTAATGATGTGAGCAGGGAGTTGATCTACAACTTGCATTAAAGATGACTTACTCCAGATGAAATCAGAAATAGAGAACTGAAGAGGGAGGATTTCAGGAATTATATAAAAAAAGTCTTGTAGTGGTCCAAATCATGTCTTATAAGCTGTGTAAATATTAGCTGCACCATTTCCATGTAAAACTCTAGTATTACTTTCAGCCAAGAGGTTAACTTGTTTAATCCTATTCCAGTTTTGGAATTTTCTCCGATTCACTGAGATTGACCACATGAATTGAGTCTAAAGTGCTTCCCCTTTTGAAACTTCCACTACAGTTTCAAGGAGAAGGATTTTATTATGCAATTAAAACATCTAAAGCCTATCCCATTATCATTTAAGGGATAACAGGTGTTCTTGAAACTTTTCCATATCTTTCTGTCACCCCTCTCCGTTTCTCCCCAAAAGAAGGTTATTAATTTTCTTTTGAGTTGTGAAATAACAGTTTAAGGTGGTGTTGTCAAAACCTATAAGTGCTGTGGTATGGATAACACGATTGATTTAATCAAAATTAGCTTGCCAGCTTGGCTGAGCCACCCATTTTTCCATGAGTTCAATTTATGGTCATATAGCTCTAAGAGTGGTTAGAAATGTGAAGCTCTTGTTTGTCCTAAATAAATAGGGCAGCCTAGGTATATGAATGGGAAGTGACATTTTGTCACTCCTAATGAATTTCTCACCATATTCACCTGGGCAGGCTTTCTCATGAAAAAATTTCTCGTGTCATAATTAATTTTTTGGCCTCTTGTAACCTCAAATACCTAATGGAAAGCTTTTAGTCTTTGTACAGTTAATTTGTGGCTTCTAGGAACAAGACAGTATCATCTGCATAGCTAAAATGGGAATTGGTCACAACATTTGATGGCAATTTAAAATATGTAAGCTTATTATTCAGAAAGCAAAAATGGATGCTTCTAGAAAAGGCTTCTGAAAAAAGATTGAAAAGCAAGGGAGATATTGGATCTCCATGTTTAATACCTATTAATGCTAGAAGAAACCTGCATGCTTAGATTTAATGATAATAGAGAACAAGGAAGAGGACAAGTTTGTAATGATCAAAGAGATAAAGTGATGAGAGAAACCAAATTTAAGCAACATGACACTCACAAAGGACCATTTTACCCTATCAAAAATATTTGGCAAGGTCAACCTTTAATATGTAGTTAGGTGCACCAGTTTTATTGTTTATGAATCTAGCAATTTGTTTCAGGTAAATAATATTGTCTGCTATTTCCTTGTTTTTCATGAAAGCAGAGTGATTTGGTGATATTAGTCTTGGCATTAATTCAGTAATTCTGGTCGCAAGTAACTTGTAAAACACGATATAAGTCTATAATCAGAGAAAGTGATGGGAAGTGTAGAATCTAGTAGATCAGGGCCAATTTTGCCAAAAAAATTTCTGAAAAAAACAGACGTAAAACCATCTGGACTAGGTGATCCATTATGGTTCAGTGAAAAAATAATATATTCTTGTTCAACTAGTGTTAGATCTTTAAGCATTTTATGGCTATCTTTAGGTGATAAAATCCTGGGGGTTTGGTTAATGAAATGTGACTGATATGTTTCTGATTCAGTATCAGACTCATCCTTAGAAGATTTTGGTAGAACTGAATTGCTTTAGTTTCTACTTCTTTAGGTTTGTCGGTTTAGTACCATCAATATTCTTTATCAATGTCATGTTCGGCCTCTGCCTCTTTATTAAAGCATGAAAATATTTGGTATTTTCATCTCCCTCTTTAAGCCAAATAAGGTTAGCTTTTTGTTTCCAAAACAACCTCTCCTCAGTTAGGGCTTTTAGAAAAAAAAGTGCATTTCTATATTCGGGGTCTCATGTTTGATTTCATGACCTTTGGGTGCCTCTTCATCTTTTTTTATGTTAGTGTTAATGTCATCAACGCATTCTTTATTCCATTTTAAAGTTAAAATTATAACCTTTTCAGTTTTAGGAAAAAACTTATCATTCTCTTTTCCCTTATAAACTAAGACCAGTTTGATGAAATTATGTCCTTTAGACTAGTCTTGTCATCCATACATCCAAAAATCCGAAAGGTTTTGTGTTGATGGTAATCTACTTGTAATGGTGAGAACTAACAGAAAATGATCTGATATGTGTTTATTAAGAACATGCACGGAGCTATTAGGAAAATTATTAATCCAATCACTCTCCTCTAAGACCCAGTCTAGTATATCTATGGTAGGTTTTTCCTAAGGTTAGACCATGTGAATGTGTTACCTACATTGTGTATGTGTGAGAGTTGTTTAGAAGATATGAAGTTTGAAAACTCATTGATGCCTTTTAAACTAGGCCTTTCAGGGCCTTCATATTCTTGTATTGAGAATATAGCATTCAGATCTCTTATTAAGAGTTTATTTGTGTCCTCGTAGAGTTCAATTTCATTCCATACAAAAAGTCTATTTTCTTATCTGTGGAAGCATGAATGAAATTAGAGCACATAGCAGATGAAAATATGGAATAATAAATGGATATTTTTGTGTACAGCTAAGTCTCAGACAATATATAAATTTGAGAATTGGATTTCCACATAAGCCATATATTATTATTTGAAGAGCTATGTTGGTGTTCAAAGTTCAGTCTCATCTTGTAATTTGAACATTGATCAAAAGAGTGTTTAGGCTCCAGGATACATAAAATCTGAATGTTGTGGATTCTAAAAGTTTTTTAAGCCCATCAAATAAGGCATTTAGGCCTCTTAGGTTCCAGAATAACACCTTGTTATTTACTGTTGTATCTATCATTTAAAGGCTGGATTTGCCCTTTGAGGTTGACCTAAGGTTCATTTTATTTAGATCTAAGTGCTCATATAACTCTCAGTTCTTTGGTATGTACAAATATAACCCTGAGTATTTTGAAAATGCAGTTGTACCCGAAGTCACTTAGGCAGCCAGTTGTACCCATTCATATGCTCCCTAATCTAAGTGGGCACTCATGTGTAAGTTTACATATTTTGGCCGGCCATGAGTATATATGCACTTTTGACAAACTGAGCGTTATATTTACACTTTTCAAGGAACTGGAAGTCATCTAAGCATTTTATTATTTTATTTAACTTGTTAAAAAGAGTTCTCTTCCTGGTGGTTTTAGATTTCAAATTGGTTAAAGGGTTATTGTTACTTACCTTTTCTACCTAAAGCACTCTGGAACTTGAGTCATAATTGTCTGCTGTGTCTGATTCATCTTCTACTATGAGGACCAAGAATCTTTTTGAATTTCAGGGGCTGGACCTGCAAGATGGAGGTTATTATCCTGATAATTTATCGGAGAGTTTAGAATGATACCTGAGAGGTCATCATTTGCACGCTCCATTGTTGGATCTTCTGGTATCAATGAGTTTTCTATCAGCTGAAGTTCAGAGTCCTCTTTGTTGTCAGTATCAGCTGCCTCCTTATGTTTTGATTCTTTATGCATTTGTTTCTGTTTTCATGTCAGCTGAATTAGACTTGTTTTCTCTAGTGGATGAGCCTCTTTCATGAAGTTATCTGATGTATCTGTTAACACCTGATGGTTGTGTGTTCCTAAGTTTCCACTTGATATAGCAAGCTTAGTGGGGATGGTTACAAGTGGGATAGTATCAGTTTTGTGATCAGAGACCATCACTGTGTTTTCCTGCTCTGTGAATTCCCTTTGTTTTTGGCTAAAAGATATACCAGATGTGTTCATGTGTGGGTTTCCATCAATTAGCTTCAAAGTACCATTTTCTCATTATCTTTGGGGGTTATCATCTTAGGTTTGGGATTATGCTTAACTGCTAGTTCAGGGTTCCTTATTTTACACTTTGATAAGTCATGCCCAATTTTCTTGCAATGACCACAATAAGCAGGTAATTTATCGTATTCAATACTAATAATTTTCAAGGGTTGTACCTAACTTGATGTGGGTGAGGATTAGGGATTGCACGTCCACCCCGACACATAGCTTCATTGCAGAAAGCCTTGTTAGTTTTCCGTTGCTTGATCCATTTTGATATACTTTTTGATATGGTTTCCAATTGCGTCTATTACTGGAGTCAGGGGCGGACTTATGTAGTAACCTGGGGTGCAAGTGCACCCCAGTTTTTATTTTTTACTAATTTTTACATCTGATTTTGCAAGTGCACCCCAGTTTTTATTTTTTACTAATTTTTACATCTGATTTTTTTAAAAAAATAGTGCACCCCACTAATTTTGGAGTTATTTTAGTTTTTATATATTTTATTCATATTATATATATATATATAATTGGTACACCCCGCATATAAATTCTTGGGTCCGCCACTGACTGGAGTATTGTAGTAGTGTAAGGACACATTCTTGATGGTGAGCCAAGTTGGGACAGTTGAGGATTCATTGTTTGGATTGAATTTGGGTGTCCATCTTAGCACTCGCATTGTGACACCATTGAAAGACCAAACATCCTTAATCCGACATCTTTAAAAGTCATCCTTCTCCTGGAATCGAATAAGCATGTTTATGAAATCAATAGCCCCAATTTGGTTCCCACCCTTGAAGCCTACTGTTTGAAATCTCCTTTAAGCTTTTCCATGGAAGGGCGTTCTCTAGGAAAATTCCCTATCAGAGTGTTTGAGTAGCGGCTTGATAATTCTTGTACTTGTTCAGTTGAGTAGAGGACGTATGATTTTCATTAGATTTCAAGTGTCTGAGTGAGGTTTGGTGTGGATGGTAGGGACGAAGTTATCAAAGGGCTTCTAGATTGCAGAGCTTAGTCGAATCTTTTAGTGCACTATGCCTCCAGAGCAGCATTTTTGGGTTGTGGTCATTGTGTGTGTGATTAAAGCTACAGGTTTTCGGTGGAGAGTGGTGGTGAAAGAGTCATTATCGGTGGCCGTTATACTGTGTCGCGGTGAAAAGGATTTTTAGAGACAGAATTTTAAGAGCGTGACACGATTGACACGTCCCAAAAAATTACCATTATCTCACTTCTCATTGAAAACGACACCACTTCACCTAATTGGTCCATTATATTATATTCCCATCCAAATTTTAAGAGATAAAATCATCAATTTCCTTAAAAATAATGTTTAACACCATTTATTTTATTAAATAGCTAACACTTCTCACTCAACTTCCTTCTCCCATTAGCAATTGCAATTTTGAGAGATGAAATGTTGGATTTAAGAATTTTAAAGGACTAAACATCATAAATCTATTTTTTGAAAGTGAAACTGATTAGGGTTGGGGCTGCATAAAACAATGAAGAACTGTGAATGGGGTTCTGCATATTATATAAATTCTATGATGCACCGTAGTTCCATATATTCCATGTATCATGCTAGGCTTGTTTGCTCATTGGGAGTGTTGGGTTAGGCATATTGTATGTTCGTGAGTACCGGCTTTGTGAGTGTATGCATATATGATCGTGAGTACCGTTCCGATTGTTATAGCCTAACTTGATTGGATCGAACCCTCATAGATTCGGCATGATAGTTTGTAGCAATAAGGGTTGTCGTCTAGCGACCATTGTCGTTTCAACCCTAGAGTCACCGTGAGACGCTGATTCCTTTGCCTCTATAGGCCTAAGGAGAAACATCCATATTGGAGTGCCCATGATATATTTCCTTACGGGGAAAAAGAACGCTGTCCGGATCTTTGATCACCGATGTACTTTCCTTAATTACGGAGACAGTGTTGATAGGATAAAATGGGGTTAGGTACCTTTGTGTGACAGACATTGGGAAGTGTTGATTATCACCCACACTATGTTACATAGACACGAGATAAGTTTATATGTCTTATATGTGATAGAATCTAGGATCAAAGTTATTTATCGGTCACGTTACAAAAATATCCCCTAGTTTAATATAGTTTGATCTCTTGTTTTGCATGATTAGTAGTTTGTAGACAACCCCCCAAAGTCCATGTTTGTAGCACTAGCAATTCCCGACACACAATCAGAGTGACGCCTAATTGTGAGTTGGGTTTAGTTAACTTTTGAATTTTAGCATCTCTGTGGAATCCCGGACTTTCCACTAGCTACTCTCTATAAGTTGGTAGTGAGTACTGGAGCAACATATAAATTGATCTTCACTATCCACTATCTTTGATCTCCCAGCGGTCTGTGGGTTAGTAACTGCTCTCCTGTGAAAAAGGTTGGTGTTATTAATGACCCCGCAGACTGTGGATGAAATTTTTGCACCGCTACTAGGGATGCTCGTTTAAATTTAATAGTTAGCTTATATGACTATTTGGTAGTAGTAGTTAGTATTTTTCTTTTTGTATCTTCAGCTGGTTATTGTGTTGAGCTTTTTCTTTCTATTATTATATAGTTTTGCCCGTTACTTCTAATTTGGTTTGCTAGTGTTCTCTTTGGACTGGTAGTGTTTGGCTTCTTGTTTATGGTACACACGCATGCCACGAACTTAGGAGCTCTACACTATCTACCAGAAAACGCAGGTGGTCAAAGAAGAAGAAGAAAGAGAACTAGAGGAGAGGTTCCGCAGGGGCTAACGTTTTGGCATATGAAGAAAGAGTTGAGATGGAGGAAGACAATATATCTCTTAGGGAGTTGATGGACCAGAACTTGGAAAATCAACCCCTTTGCCGCCTAATGTCACTTGTGAACTGAAGAGCAAAATTATACAAAGCCTACCCAATTTTCACGGAATGTCCGAGAGGATCCCAACAAACCCCTCGTGGAGTTTCATTTAGTTTGCAATAATATGAAAACACCAGGGGTGTCGAAGGAGGACTAAAATTTGAGGTCTTTTCCTTCCTCATTGAGAGACGATGCTAAGGATTGGTTCTATTACTTTCAGCTGGGATGCATCACCTCATTGATGGATATAAAGTGCATATTTCTCGAGATATACTTCCCAGCTTTGAAGTCTGCGGGATTGAAGAAGCAGTTGTCCAATATTTTTCAGCTGCTAAATGAGTCTTTGAATGAGTATTGGCGGAGGTTCAAGTGTCTGTTAGATAACTATCTCTATTACCCGTTCAAGGAGTGAGATCTTGTGTACTACTTCTTTGAGGCTTATGTGATGAGGATGGTGAACGCCACATGAAATGATTCGATAGCAAATAAAATCCCCAAAGATGCTATGACCTTGTTCTTGGAGATGGAAAATGGTACAAAACAGTTTTGGACCCGATCATGAGTGAAGAATTTGGAAAAACCCGCTAATTTCCCCAAGCTTAAAGAGCAAGTCTAAGCTCTTGCTTCAATGATGAAGGAATTCATGAGAGGGAAGATGCAACAAGTGAAAGTGTGGGATTTTCAGCTTAGACCACCCGAATTACACATGTCCACATGTTATGGATAATTTTAAAGAGGTGAAGGCTTTGGATTTCAATGGTGGAAATAGATAATCTGCTAGGGGGCAGGAGCAAGGTTTCCAAGGGAACCAAGGTGGATAGTCAAGACCCCTATGCAAACTCTTTCAATCCTAGATAAAGCGACCACTCAAATTTCTGATGGCGCAACAACAACCAAGGGTATAATCAGGGAGAAGGTCCACCTCCGCCCTAACCTAGGGGAAAAAGACCTTTCAACCCTAGAGCCATGATAATGTTCTTCACCTCCTTTTCCTTGGTAGGACTAGGGAGAAGTATTTGTGGTGTAGTGTCTGAGACGTAATCATACGGGGGAGATTTAGATCTGCATAACAGGTAGGGCCAGTTTTGCACTCCTCTAATTACAGAGACGGTCCTGATGGAAGATTTCATAAACAATAGAATAGGCTTGTACATCTTAAATCTGATGGAATTAAGGACCGAAACACAACATCTATCAGATACTCCCTAAGTGCTAGTTTATATAGTTTATTCTCTTGTGAGGGTGGTAGAAGATATTTTGTAGAAGGTCATCCGTGAGGGTCGTAGAAGATATTTGAAGGCTATTCACAGGAATGGTAGAAGATATTTGAAGGTCATTCACAAGGATTTAAGTTTAAGTTTATGTCATCCTTGCGAATGACCTTCAAATATCTTCTACCATTCATGCGAATGACCTTCAAATATCTTCTACGACCCTCACGGATGGCCTTCTACAAAATATCTTCTACCACTATCACAAGAGACATAGGTTTCAACCTATGTCTATTAGGGTATAAGTTTATGCTCATTTTAGACTTTTATGAGTAGGGTAGAGAGAGAAGGGAGCTCTTCTTTCTCTCTAAAATCTTTTCTCATTTTGTCTTTATTTTTCTTTTGTCCAAAGGCATTGAATCCAATGAAATATTTTGGTTCAATGCTTATGGAGTAGTTAATTAACTTTGAGTTTGTATTTGTATTCATGATTTGGTGTTTGTTTTGTGAGATTATTTAAATCTACCTCTTTCTATGTGTTTATGACTTTTATGTTGGCTTGTTTTTCACATTCTTATTAATTGCATGATTGTCACACACCATAGTCTACTTTCATGTTGGTTCTCTTATTGATATCCCCTGGGGAAGGAACCTAGATGTGCTTGGGGTAACGATAGTCCAGGACCATATGGGTGTGTGCATGTGGCTGCCGAGTCAATGTTACGATCGCCATACACTAGTTTTAGATGAAAAATATTTCTTGAAGGGTTACAGATAGAGATAGAGTTAGCAACAAACTAGGGTTAGCAACCCTAGAGCCATTAATAAGGTGCTTCAACCCTTTTCCTTTGTAGGCCTAGAGAGAAACAATGTGGTGCAGTGCCTGAGACGTCATTGTACCAGGGAGATCCATATTTGCACAACAGGAAGGGTTGTTGTTTCACTCCCCCAATTACGGAAGTGATGCCGATGGAAGATTACATATGCACCCTACGTGACAGGTATGAGGAAGTATTGACCATCGACCACACCACGTGTCATAAACACTAGAATAGGCTTGTACATCTTGTATGTGATGGAATCGAGGATCAAAACACAAAACCGATCATGTTACCCGGATACTCTCTAAGTGCTACTTTATACAGTTTATTCTCTTGTTATTTCACATGTTTGCAGTTGTTAGTAAAAACCCCCTAGATCCTATTTTAGAATTACTAGCTATATCAAGCACGTAGTCATATTGATGACCTAATCATGGATGTGTGTAGTTAACTTTTAGATTCCTAACATCATTGTGGATGACCCCGGTCAAGCCACCATCTACCCCATAGGTATCATAGTAGTAGGAATGCGAGAAAAAAAATGTAAATTTCTATCTTTAATCCTTAATAGTCCTCCTTTCAAGTTTAACAACCCCGGGTGGGGGGCAGGTCACTTTTTTTGGCATAATTGTGTTGTATGTGTGGAAGATTGAAATTTGAAATTTTGATGTTTTATGGGAGTATGTGGGTTATATGCATGATGTTACATTGAACTAAGTATGGGGACTATTATGCTCCTTGTGTTGAGATAACATGATTAGCTATGTGTTGGGTGTTTAGGAAGAATGTTTCTTGCTAAGTTATCTTTAAGGCATAAGATTTGTACGTAATTTTCCATTACCATATTTCTCTTATTGTGATAGAATGAGTCCTAAAAGGAGTAGAATGGATAATAAAGCAACTTCTCGAGGTGATAAAGGGAAGAGTTGGGCTAAAGTTGGGAGACAAGAGCCAAATACTCCCATACCTCCTACTCCTGCCATTGTCGTTGATGAGTTTATGGGATTTGCCAACATTACCGAGTTTGCAGCCCAGAAGTGGTAGTATCTTAATAGGCTAAGGAGGATAATCTTGGAGACCATGTTCATGCGCAAAGAGAATTTGGTGGCTCTAGGCCTATTTGAACCCGTCACCTACTTGCTATGTCGGATAGGCCTAAAAGGATTCCTCGAGATGCACTCCAAGACGTACATCAGGTGGACCTTAGAGTTCTTGGAAACCGTGGATCAAACATCAGACATTGACGGAAGGAGAACCATCATATTCCACTTGGATGACAAGGCGTTCTTAATGACCCATGGGAAAGTTCCTTGAGTGTTTAGATGGAAGTACGGGAAGGAAGTTCCAAAGACAAAATGATAAGGACTCCCTTTCTCCTTGAGTATCTTTTGGAAAAACTTGATAGGCATGGATATGAACCACTTGGGCAAGAGTACCGCAATAGTCCACCCGACTTTTCAGTTTTGCACCAGCTCATATCCATGGGAGTTATTTTCCATGGGGAAATTTCTCAATGCCCTAACCGAGATGTACAAATCCTTTAGGCGATGACTCTAGAAGGGAAATTCTATCCCAACTTGGTGATAACATTTGTGGCAAAATTCATAAGCACGGGAAAGAAGAGAGTCGGAAACATACCAATGGGAGGAATAATCGGGCTTTTGGTGCAATACTTGGGACATACAACATCCACTCGCTTTGATTTGGAAAATTTGTTCGATCGCGAATGAAGTACAATGGACAAGTTGATAAGAGCTTCTATGATCGATACCACCACCATGAAGGATCGTTTTGTTTGGCTATACCGTGGTGTCACAGTTTGCAACTTTGGGTACTTCTGCAACCCAATCACACGACAATTATTCAAAGCACCACATTGGAGGATCTCTTCATAGCTCCCAATTCGAGATTCCAGAAGGTGTTTTACAACACCCTATCGGACCCGGATGTGAACATCGAGGAAAAAGATAGTGAGGATGTACCTAGAGTTCTACATAGTCAAACCAACCTATCGGCGGATTTCTTCGACCAATTTTGCACATTTGGGGAACAACTCATAAGCTTAACCCAAATAGTGCAAGAAATCGGTCAAGCGGTAGGTGGGATGAGTTTGCAAATGGAGGAATTTGGAGTTAGGCTTGACTCTATGAATGGAACCATGAGAGATTTGAGGGCTAGACTAGATTCCATTAAGCGAGACGTGAAGGAGGAGTTTCCCATTGTTGAAGGGAGAGTTAACGTACAAGAGGAGGCCATAGAGAAATTGATTGAGAGGATGCACGCCTCAAAGCTTGAAGGTTTTCGTGACCTCGTTCCCTATGAGAGGCAAGAGTTGAGGCAAGAAGAAAGGATAAAAAGGAGCGAGGTTCATGAGAGCGGACCCTTCAGGGTCCCAAGAGTAAGTTCTTACTATCCTCCCTGCTCTATTTGTGATTTCATACCTTGTATGATGCATTGGGGATGATGAAAAGTTTAAGTGTGGGGGAGGGAGTAGTTAGGAACTTAAAAGTTCTAGAAAAATTCCTTTGTATTTGTTTGTTTGTTTTCTTATTCTTATTGTAGTATGAAGGCCACCTTTGGGGCATTTTGTACTACACACAAAAAGTTTTGAAAAATGAAAAAATACCCGGCTGAGTCAAAAACCCTAAAAAGCGACTTATGCAACAATGAGAAAAGCCCAGATAGGTTGAAAGTCCTATGCAAAAGTGAGAGGATAATTGGTGTGGAAAAAGGTGAGAAGTGAGCTTTGAAAAGAAAAAAATGTATTCTAAGATGAAAACCCAAAGGGCTCCTAGGCAAAATGAGAGAAATTGAGAGAAATCGGAAAAAATAGTAATTATCCTATGCTTCTCTTTGATTTTCCTTTGGTAGTTCTTTTGGTAGAGTAAATTAGTTTCAAACATTAATATGTAGTGAACTTCACCTTTGAGTTGACATGTTGGTGGGATATATTTTCTAAGTTTCTTTACGATGTGAAAGTTGTGAGATTCTTATGTTTTTAGGGGAACTAGGGTAGTATAGGAATAAATGTTGGATGTATTGGGGAATTATTTGCATGTTATGTGTCACTTGGATCCTTGCTCATTCTTGTTTACTCGAGAAAAAGTAAAGGTTTAAGTGTGAGAGAATTGATGAGACTCTAGAACTATGTGTTTCCTAATGCATTTAGCATATTTTTTTAATAGCTATTGTATAATTGATTAATAGATTTGAATAGGTTTATATTACAAGCGGTAGCCATTGTTGGGTTTTTTTGTCTGAATCCCTCATTTTGTAGATTATTTAGATCTAATAGATAGCATGCCCATGTGAGCTTTATTGTAGATCGCTTGTAAGCACATCAAAGTAGCTTAGTGAAGGACATTGGTAAGAATGGTAGAAGATATTTGAAGGTCATTTGCAAGGATGGTAGTAGACTGAATGTCACAGCCTTAATCGTGATAGTAGATAGGATGCACCGAAGAAAAAGAGTTGAAGTCTGGAACAATTAGAAGACTGGCACGACCCGTGCCAACCAGATGCCTCGAGCGATTGAGGCATGGCGCAGAACGTGTCCTTTTGTATGGCTCGTGCACCCTGAAGATCAATACCTGGACTCCAGTTCGCATCCCACATATATTTGCTTGTCCACACCATCAGAAGCCAAAGATTTCAACTCCAATCAATGACCCGCGTGTATCTGCACAAGCCGCACTGCTCAAATAGCAAAATGCACCTTCCAGTCCATAACCCTCAAGGAATTGCACCGATCGTGAGATCATATTAGCTGGGAACTACCTCCAGTCCGCAGCCCATGTGCTTTTGCAAGGGCCATGCATTGTGGGCCGCGTGCTATTGCATGGTCCGTGCTGATGTTGCCACTAGGGTTTTCCTTGATTTTGGGTTTTTCTAAGGTCTATTTCTACCTACTATATAAGGAGCACTAGTCTATAAGGGTTTAGAGATCCCTCATAATTGTGATTTCTATTTCCTAGTTCTAGGAGTAGGTAGAGAGAGAAATAGATTAACTCTTCTCTCTTCTTTTATTATTTCCTAGTTTATGCTTATGGAATTAAATCCAATGCTTGAATTAGGTTCAATGTCCTTGGAGTAGTGTAGTTGCTTGGGGATTTAGTTTGCATTCATGACTAGGTAATGATTTTGTGAGATTCTAGATCATTCTATCTTTTATGTTTATGAATATTCATGTTTGACTTGTGCCTAACATTATTTTGAGTTGCATGTTATATAAATTCTATGATACAAACTATTCTCGACACACAATCGAAATGATGACCAATTTTGAGTTATGTTTAGTTAACTTTTTGAATTATAGTTACTCTCTAAAAGTTGGTAGTTAGCACGATAACGACATATAAGTTCTATATTTGATCTCCCAGAGCTCTGCGGGTTAGTAACTGCTCTCCCATGAAAAATTTAGTGTTATTAATGACTCCGCGGAGTACAGATCATTTTCCGAGGGTATATGAGAGGTGAATGTGTCTCTTTAAGGGGTGTGTGAGACCTGTTTGGAAATGTGATGAACTGTGTATTGCAGTCTTTAATTTCTTAGTGATGTAGGTGATGGGTCTGCGAACGAGCCATGAATTTTGGGATTGGTTATGAATTTCTCTTATCAGTATGTCGTGAATGCTTGGATGTACATATAAGTTGTTTCCTAAATTAAGGCCATGTCTTGTATCTATTGTATATGGTTGTTCATTTTATGTGCAAAGCTATTCAGGCCTTTGTGAGCCCCTCCCTAGAATTGATTATCCCTTCTTATCATGAGGAGTGAAGGTCAATGATGTGGTTTGAATTTCTAGAACGATAATGACCTTGAACCATCAAAAGGATCACCGGAAAAATCTCCCAGATTATATTCGGGGGGGGGGGGGGGGTTGTTAA
>JAULKM010144470.1:0-13717 GCA_032355605.1 Rubia tinctorum | reverse complement strand
GACTTGATTGGGTAAGTGGAACATCCTCAAAACTTATCATAGAAAACAAGTGTAACATTTTTCGAAATTGCAGTGTTGCCCAAACCTATGTTTCACATTAAGCATTGATTTGAAACACTTGATTCTTATTTTTACATCCTAAATAAATGAATTCTAAATAGTGGAATTTTTTATTGTATAAATTAGAAAGTAGTAGTACATGTCCTAGACTAAATTGTGAATTTTTTTTGAAAATATTAAAGGAAAATCAATATTTTTTCCACCATAAATTTAATTTAAAATCATGAAAATCCTCAAAGTAATGGATAAATTAAACATTTCGCCTACAAAATAACAATATTTTAAAATAACTTAGAATTTAAGAAAAAAATCATATCATTAGGACAATGAGGATCAAAATTCATGAATAATATCTAGCAAACGCCTCTTCATCCAATATCTGAGCATCTTCTGTGCTAGTTCCAACGCTGCTCTACCCAACACCCGGACCTAGAAATATAAGGAAAGGTATAACTGCTTTTATGGCATCCGGGAACTAGTATTGAAGAACCTTACCCATATGATCGCACCAGGACCTTTAGTATTGTGATTGTGTTAGGAGTCTTTGTACACCCACCTCCAAAGCTGCGACTCTAGATTCCAACGAAGGACTCACATTTTCCTAAGAATTTTTGAAGGAGTCTGTTGTAATCTTACTAATTGATTGCCCCTAGATGAGCATGCAGAAACCGTAACAACCTTATTTCTCTGCACCATGTCTCAAAAAGTTCACCATTTGCATACCTAAATTCCATCGCAGTTTCTTTTTAATTCCGTACAAATATGTCAGCCTCATACTGTGAGGCTCAGTGTTCACTGTTAGGTGGCTAATTTTGGATGCTAAGAAGTAGCACTATCCATTCATCTCGGCCGTGAGGTACTTCTTTGGAATCTTTGTCCAACCTGGTTTCATAAGAGATTCAACATAGGTTCTCGACCTAGTTACCATCCTCAAGATCTCCTGTCCAGTGGCTTCGTCAAAATCCCAATCCGCATCGGTCTTGAAGTGGAATGCAAGAAATTCATCCTGCTCGGGGCGAACAGTTTCCAACCCGTACAAATTGTTGATGGATTCATCAGTCAATTTCACCATTTTCCCACTACATAATGCCTCATCCCACCTACCACTACACCACAAATTAGCATAGAACTTACTCACTATGCTGAAGTTGAACATTGGAGGCGTGGCACACAATTTCTCCCACCCAAGTGCCCAGGTATATTCTTCAAAGGGGGGAGCTTCTTCGATTCCTGTCTCCGGTCAATGTCGCCTTGTTTTGTATGAATATGCAATTAACTTTGCCTGCTCCAGGATGAACCTCTTCTCTTATCATTGAATGTTGGATTGCATCTTCGGAGAGAAAAGGGGATGCATTGAGTAACCTCTTTAGTGGAGTTTTTAGTGCCTTATCCTACAATGTCCACGCAGGCATTTCGACAAACACCTTCCATTCAAAACAAAACTATAGAATACTAGTTTTGATGAACATCAACAAGCGCTCAATGATAGCCATAAAATCCAAGGCATAGATACATGTAATTATTACACATTAACACTATGTACATGATTGCAACATCGAACAAAGTAGTTATTGGAGAGCTAAGTTAACCAACAATTTTCCACAACCATTAGGTTCAAGATAAATAATCTTTGTAGAATGAAGAGCAATATTTGAAAGAGAAATCACCCTATTCCTTTGCAGACCTTGGGAGTATGAACCGATGGGGAAGATAGGTTATATTTCCTCTCCAAGAATTAGAAATGGAAGACCAATATTTGGAATGGAATATGAGCGAACTGTATGTATTTCCAACTTAAAATCATTAGCACTGGTATGAATCTCGTAAACCGATGCCAAAAATCGAATAAGCAGCTGCCTGAGGCCACTTTGAATTAATCTTTTGGCCATTTCTCCCAACTCGAGAGTAAACTTGTGAAAAAAATTCTAAGTAGACAGCACCGGTACTGAAATTGGTGCTGTACAAGATAAAATCGGTGCTAATATGACCACGAAGGAGCTACTTCAGGCTGTTTAATGCCGACCATTTTGGATTCATTTACAGCAGTGGTACATTTACCGGTGCTATATAAATTGAAACAGGTGCCAAACTATCAACAAGGAAGCTGCCCATAACTGCCTTGTATTATTATTCCAGAGCAGTTTAACAACTTGAGGGCAAACTGAAAATAATTTTTCTAAGTTTGTAGCACCGGTTCAAATACTGGTGCTGATGTGTAACAGACCGGTGCCTAGTTTCGGATAAACACGTGCTTTATGCTGTATTGAATGATTTTTTAAAATCCATTTTGCAACCCGAGAGCTAAGTCAAACAATTTATTCTAAGTACACAACATTGGTTTCAATAGCAGTGTTGTGTAAGCAAAATCTGATGCATTACATGAAACATGTCACATAATCTGTTATTCAGCACCCCAAAATACCCATATGGGCCCCATTTTTGGGCACGAGTATTATGCTTTTTGTTGCTATAATTTTGCATAGACATCGGCAACCTGCTTCGTACCGGTGCTATAATTTGCCTCCATTTTTATGGTGCTAAATACACTGTGGCGCACATGGAACCCTATTGGATTATCGGTCCCTTGCACTCACTTTGTTAGTATTGCTGCTATTTTATATGTATCGCATTGATTTTCAGCACCGGTTACTTTTTTACGGTGCGAACATTCATCTAATAGCACCCGTTTACTATAATTTTGTCATCATACCGGTGCCTTACATATGTTCACCACCAGTTTCTTTGCCCACCAGGCAAAGAATTGGTGCCTAAGTACTTGTTTTAAATAGTGGATAAATGATGAATATGGAGAATATAACAACTAACAATAGTGAAAATTTAGAAAAACTTTCACCAAACACCCTCAACACATAATGATGTCTCCTAAAATTATCCTATCAACCACACTAACAACCCAATACTTCATGCATACAAATACCCAACCACAAAAATTCAAAACTCCAACTTCTCCAAACATTGAAAAGAGCTCGGCCAGATACCTCAAATGGTGAGTGTGGTGAAATCTTTGCTCGAGGAGTGTGTGGAACTCCTCCTAGATCAAGTCGAAACAACTCCAACACTTGGAATGGATCAAATATTGACTTTTTGGGAGGAAACTCAATTAATGGCCGAACTAGTCTCTGAATTATCTGAGCAAAAATGTGACTTTTCTGAGGCTAAATATTAGTGGGTTGGATTGGGCTCAGAAAGATGAGGATTTCAGCACCAAGTGGAGGTGAATCGCATGAAAATTGAGGAAGTGAAGGCCAAAATAGGGTGAGAGAAAATATAGGGTCGGTTGAGAGGAAGAAAAAGAATGGTGATGGAGTGAGGAAGGGCTGGTATAAAGGGGGGGGGGGTTATAGGGTTTTGGATGGGTTCTGATTAGGCTTGTCGGGTAGGCTGCACAACTACCTAGTGTTGATCCATGCCAACACGTGGCATTTGTGCCACCTCATGGATGGCTCGTGCAAGCGTGTGCCAGTCTCATGCTAGTGCCGGTATGCCCCATGCTAGTGTGTGCCAGCCTCATGTTGATGTGTATTTGATACCCTTGTGTCCCCCAGTCAGCTTCGTGCTGATGGGCTCTGGCACGATACATGCCAGTGCTCAACACGGACTGTGCTGGCTACCTGGCATGAGGCATTTTTCCTTCTTCCCTTCAATTTTTTTTCATGACATACCTATATCCAAAAAAACTAAAAACCAAGAGTAGTACTATTCCAAATAAAATTGATCACTGAATTTTTTGGAAAAACACCAACAAAAATTAAAGCACTCCCAAATTTCACAAGAATTTGTTTTTTAAAAAAACTACTAATATAAAGCACCATATTTTTATTTTCATCCTCAAACCTTATTATTTCATGCATTTTTGAAAAACTAACAAGAAGTGTTTGATGGGTCCCCGGAATAACCATCCTTCACACCACCAACAACCACATCCTTTTGTACGGGTCTGCACATTACCTTTGGCTTACCCTTCACCTTTGGCGAAACATACCAGACATGTCCATCTTTCTCAATCATATATACATTCTTTTAGATTTTGAGAATAGGAAGGGGTTTAGGAGTGTTTAATTCCTTAACCCGCTTCTTTTTCCGCTGCAAGTTAGTGTGAATTATCGGAGACAAATTATTGTTAATCACACTAGAAGAGACATGTTTATCAACAAGTGTATCATTACAAAGTTCATTCATACAAGATAGAGCATACAAGGATTTTGTATCAGGTAACACCTCCTCATCTTCAAGAATCTCATTTGGGCATTTAACATATTCAATCATGCAAGATTTCGCACGTTGAGTAAGTTCTTCACATAAGGTTATACCTTTGCACACAAGAGAAGGATTAGGTGAATCATACTTAGATTTGTAAATATTAAAACATACCATATCCATGTCATACTCTAAGGTTAGTGTTCCCTAATGAATATCAATCTTAGTCCTTGATGTTTTAAGAAAATGTCTCCTTAATAAAATTGAGGGTGAACCACCATCGTGTGTAACATCAAGGACAAAGAAGTCCCCCAGAAACACCAAGTTTCTAACTTGAACCATCACATCCCTTACTAGACCCCGAGGACTAGCTTGTGAGTGATTGGGCATTTAGACAATTACCCTAGTTTCTTTAAGTTCACCTATATCTAGGTTCTCATTAATGCAAGAGGGGATGACATTAATAGAGGCTCCTAGATCAATCGTAGCATTTTTCACCAACTTACAACCTAAAGAAATAGGAATTGAAAACATGACGGGCTCATCACATTTATTGGGTAAATTTCTATGATTTAGAGTAGAAACTCCCCTTACTTTCAATTTTCCTAACTTCCTAACTGGTTTGTTCCCTTTTTAGTGCATGAAACCTTAAATTATTTATCATAAGAAGGCACATGCTCAATCAAGTCCAAGAGTGGAACGCTAACCTTAACTTTCTCTATTATTTTACGGATATGCTCATCATTGGTTGCCACATTCAGCCTTCCCCTAAGTGCACTAGGGAATGGTGGCAGAAGATTCACCCTCGCCTTGGGTGTTGGAAGTTCCTTGATGGGTTCCTCATCCATAACAAATTCTTAATCCTCCAAGTTGGTTTTGTTACTCTCCGTGATCAAGTCATCCTCTTGTAAGATCTCCTTCTCTAGCTCGCACACCTGTTTCATGCTTCTTAGTTTCAAAGTGCTCACATTCTTTGGATTGATCTCCAGTTGGGAAGGAAGCTTTCCGGACTATTTGGATTCAAGTCGGCTCACTGAGGGTCAATTTTTCTAACTTGAATTTCAAAATTCTTGATACTTGAAAATGGCCTAGTCCCAAGATCTTTAATATCACGCCTTGTGAGCTCCGCGAAGACATCTTGCTTCTTAGCCAATTGAGAGATTGCTTCATTAATTTCTTCTCAATCTAACTTTTAGAGTGAGGCATTGTTGTTGGAAGCCTTTCTCCTCTCAAATAGGGTTGAGGTGGAGCTTGTCTGCCTCGGTTGTACCCTTGCATCTGGTTCTCCTAGCGCCAATGAAAGTTGGGGTGATTGTGGTACCTCGGGTTGAAGGTGTTCGCATAGGGATATTTCCTTTCATCTCCTTGGTTCCCACAGAATCCTTGTTTTGGTCCCCAACCAAACTGTAGCCTATTTCATCCATTATTGAAATCCAACGCCTTAAATTCCTCCAAATCTCCCACCACTTGCAGGCAAACATCTGCGTGATGATCAAGGATGAAAATGCCACAAACTTTCACTTGTTGAACTCTCCCTTTCATGAACTCTTTCGTCATAGAAGTAAGAGCTTGGACTTGCTGCTCTAACTTGGGAGAATGGGATGACTCGTCTATAGTTTTCACCCTTGATATTGTACAAAACTGCCTTCTACCATTTGCCATATCCTAGAAGAGTACCATTGCCTCCCTTGGGCTCTTGTTGACGATTGAACCGTTGCAAGCGACGTTCACCATATGCATGTCATCATTGCACAACCCTTCAAATAAATAGTAGACTAGGTCTCTCTCATTGAATAGATATTATGGAAAGCTTACCAATAACCTCTTGAACCGTTCCCAATACTCGCATAGGGATTCATTAGAGAACTGAGAGATATTGGAGAGCTATTTCTTCAACCTCGCTGATTTTGAAGCTTGGAAGTATTTCTTGTGGAATCTATGCTTCATATCCATCCAGAAAGTGATGCAACCGACTGGAAGATAATACAACCAATCTTTAGCCACATCCCGAAGTGAGAAAGGGAATGAACTCAAATTGTAGTCTTTCTCTGAGAGTCCCGGTGGTTTCATGTTGGTAAAAAATAAATGAAACTCTGACAAGTGCTTGTTATGATATTCACCGGCCATTCCATGGAAAGTGGGCAAACACTGGATCATGTCGCTCTTGAGCTCACAAGTAACATTGGGTGGAAAGGGTGGGAAGACTATGCAAAGAGGTTGATTCTCTAAGTTGGGAGCCATCAACTGCCTTAAAGTGCGGTTATTCTCCGTCATTTCTTTGCTCTCTACAACTACCGAAGTTGGTTCTTGTGGAACTTCCAGTCTAGACCTCCTCCTCTTTCGTCGCCTACCACCTGTGTATTCTGTTGGATAATGTAAAACTTCCAAGTTAGTGGTACGGGTGTGTTCCATAATCTGGGAATAAAATAGTAGCCAACTAAAAACAACACTAGGAAAAGGGTTAGAAGTAACTGGATATTAGTAAGAAAGCTCAACAACAAAAACCAATAAAAAACAAAAATAAAAACAACACTAACTGCTCAACAAACGTGCTATGCAAGGTAACTACTAGACCGTTAAACTAACATCCTTGGCAGCGATGCCAAAATTTAACCCGCCCCTTCCCAACGTCGCTAAATCAATCAACCAATAGGAGATTCGCAAACTAATTGAAAACCTAGAGGAGGATTATTAGGGGTCAAAGATAAAAATGTGTATTGTTTCTCCCATTCCCACTACTAAGCTACCAAAATTGGTAGATAGTGGTAAGTACCATGGTTGTCCATGGAGATGTTAGGAATCTAATAATCAACTAAGCATAACCGTGATCTAATCATCATTCCAACCACGTGTTATGAATAATAAGTGTTGGTAAAATAAGCATGTGGGGGAGTTACTAAATCTACTAACATGAAATTGATCACAAGAATAAACTATATAAAGTAGCACTCGGGGAATATTTGTGTAACATGATTAATGTCATTTCGATCATTGATTTCATCACATACAAGAAATATGAGCCTATTCTAGTGTTTGTGACATGTGTTGTGGTCGACGGTCAACACTTCCCCATATCTGTCATGCAGGGTGCGGATGTAATCTTCCATCGACACTGCCTCTGAAATTAGAGGAGTGCAATGACGGTCTTGCCTTCCATGTAGATCTGATTATCCCCCGTACAAGTACATCCCGAGAACTACACCACGAATGCTTCTCCCTAGGCCTAAAAAGGCAGGAGGGGGAGCACCTTATTAATGGCTCTAGGATTTCAAAGCTAATCCTTGTTTGCTACTTTAGCTATCTCTACCCGCTACCCTTCAGACCAACTCATTGGCTTACTAGTGCATGGTTGATCTTAACGACAACAACGACAATCTACGTGCACACACCCACGTGGATCCGGACCCATCATTATCCCAAGCGCATCTAGGTTTCCCTCCCTAGAGGGTATCAAAAGTGCGAAAACATGAAAGTAGACTTTGGTGTGTGCTAACTAAATGTGAAAATCATGAAATTCACAAGAATATTAAGAACAAGCCAACATAAAAATAACAAAACACATAAAAATAGGTAGATCTAAGAAATCCCACAAAATAGACCTTGATACATGAATAAAAATATAATCCCCAAGTTAATTAACTTCTCCCTAAGTATTGAACCCAAATATTGCATTGGGTTCAACACTTTTGGGCGAAAATAAAATAAAAAGAAGAAAGAAAAAGAACCTATAGAGAAAGAAGAGTAATTTCTCTCTCTAGCCTACTTCGGAATGTTGGTATAAACTTAAAACTTAGCAGACAAGGGTTCATATATAACATAATAGGGAATTGGGCCTTGAAAAAGGCCAAAAAATGGCCAAAAGTCCTAGCAGCCGCAAACAGCACAGGCAGCGGGATCTTGCACGGTCTGTGCTAGCTGTGCCCTTCATGCTGGTATAGGCTGCTCATCATGGCACGACCCGTAGCCTAGTTCCAGTGTGGCCTACTTGGCATGACATGTGTTGCCGATAAGGACCACCGGGTGGGACTCCGTTTTTATGCTTTTGAGAGCGCATCCTCTGTCGTTTGTCGTGGACTGTTGGGTGGAACCTTATATTGCTCTGTAACATGAAATGGGTTATGTAATTCTTCACACCATGTGGGCTGATCTTTGCATTACTGTCTTGAAACGACATGAACCATGTGAAACGGAACTGTTAGCGCCCATATTTAGCCAATTTTTGGGGCGGATTAAAGAAATTGGGCACAGACAGCTGATTTTGGCATGGTTCATTCTGGGGACGGGCACAGGCCATACTGAGGACCCCTGGCATAGGCTGTACTAGGTGAACCTCGCGCTGGCCTTGGGTTGTCCGTGCTGGCTTTGGCTGGTTTCGACATGCTGACTTGTTTGGCTTGCTACAGATGAATCCCTGATCTGATTTGAGAGTTGTTCCTGTTAATTTCATAGTGCTCAAGAAGATGAATATAATGGTGCCACTCTCAAGGGATGCTTTTTCTTGGATAGTTTCCAGAATTTCGTGCACCCTCAATTTTATTGGGGAGACTTTTTCTTAAAACATCAAGGACTAAGATTGATGTTTATTTGGGAACATTAACCTTAGGGGATGACAGGCATAGAGTGGATTTTGATATTTACAAATCCAAGCATGATTCACCTAATACCTCTCTTGTGTGTAAAGACATAATTTTGTGTGAAGAAAATGCTCAACATGATGACTCTTGCATGGTAAATAATGATGATTACCTTGATGTGACTCTTGAGGACAGTGATGAAGATATCATAATTGATGATATTTTTGATAACTATGAGAGTGAAAAAAGTGTTCCTACATTGCACTTTAATTTTGATGATCATATTGATGAGACTATCACCTTGCATGATGTTAGTAGTGATTTGTCTATCTTTGACTATTTTTCTATGCTCACTAACATGCAGCGATTTGTGGAAAGTTGCGAGGATATAAAACACCCTTTACCACCTCCTAAACTTAAGGAAATGGCTAAGGATTCGTTATTGGCTATGAATGGATGCTCACTCTTCTTGGAAAATAAAGCGCTTAAAGGTAAGGATGACTCCTTGTGGAGACCTATTCAAAAGGATGTCATCGTGGGTGAAGTTTCCGATGAGGATTCCAGAGACCTATCAGTAGGTGCTTTCAATTGAAATGCATGAAGAAGGAATAAGTCTTGAGGACGATAATGAACATACGGTGCTCGTTTTTGCTTTGTTTGTATACCTTTAGTAGATAGGTTTTGCATGTTTTAGTGTGTGACAATGCTTTTTGAGATGAAACTCTAATTGATTGATGAATTTGGTTTCGAGTTTCATTATTCTTGAATGAAAGGATGTAAGGTTTCTTTGAAAAAATGGAGGTAAAAGAGAAAAAGGCATTATTCACAGAGGTGACCTCGTCCATTTAGCATGAAGGTGCCTCGAGTTGAGCTCTGGCATGACCCATTCCGCCTGGAATAACTTGTGTTGAGCTCTGGCATGGGCCGTTTTGGGTTACTGGCACGAGGTGTGCCTTGTGTCAGGCTTCATGTACTGCGATTTTTGGGCCAAAAATTCTTATTTTTGAAAGTTTGAATTTTGAGCTAAAACATGAAAATTTTGGCTCATTAATTCAGCAAAACCTTTGCTTCCTTCAAGTGTTGATGTAAATAGTACATCAGCACCTCCCTTATGCATAAATAAATTGGTACTTTTGTCCCTCTCTTTCTCTAATTTCAAAAATGTCATCCTTATCTCATTTGTACCTCTTTTTGAATCACATTCTTTGCTGAAAATAAGGATCCATAGTACGTTACCTCACCCATAGAATTCATTTTTCTCATCAAAATATCTCAAAAACACTCACTCTCACTTCTCCTTGGTACATCTAAAAAATTCGAGCTACTTTTCTAAAAAAAATGGCATTTTTGCTTCTACTTGTGTGGACTCTTCATCTCTTGGTTTCAAATTATGGGTAATCCTTTGAGCTCTATGTTTACTTGATTTATTTAGCATTATGGTGATGTGATGAGGAGCTTTGTACTTTAAAATATGTTCAAGTGTTTTTGAGAAATTGTTTGGGTTCGTTGAATGATCTTGTGCTAAACTAAGTGTGGGGGTGAGTGTATTGTCCTTGTGCTTTGATGATATGATCTTCATTGATTGTGATGATTTGAGAGGGATGGTTCTTTAGTGCATGATCTTCTTGATGGGATGCTATGATTATTCATGGGTTGATTGTTTAGAAAAAAATGGTTCTTGATTGAATACCCTTTATGTTAAGATAACATGATTTGAAATGTTGTGGATATTTAGAAAGGAAAGTTTTTTGATTGAATCATAATGCATGCGTTTTATTATCTTTTCATTACCACCCTTTTTCTTGTTGTGAATAGGATGGCTCCAAAGAGGAAAATGTCGGAAAAGGGAACAACTTCTCGGGGTGACAAGGGGAAGAAACTGGCCAAGTTTGGGAGACGAGAGTCAGAAACTTCCCTTTCTCCCAACCCCACAGTCTTCATTGATGAATTTATGGGTTTGACCAACAATTTTGGGAGTGCAGCCCAGAGGTGGAGGTACCTAAGATGCCCGAAGCGTACCATATTAGAAATAAAGTTTTCTTGAAAGGAGACTTTGAAGGGTACCATGCATACTTGGGAGTCTATGTTGGTGTCCATTGAGCGGGAGATGAAGGAGGAGTTCAACATTTTAGATGAGAGATTGGATGTCCAAGAATAATCCAATGAACAATTGATCTAGAGATTCCACATCTCGATGCTCGAAGGTTTCAGAGATGTAATTCCCATCGAGAGGCAAGAAATGCGTCAAGAGGAGAGAAGAAGGAGATACTTGAGGAGGGACCCTTCAGGATCACATGAGTGAGATTCTCTACTTTTCTCTTTCCCACTCATGGTTTGTATTGATTCAATGCATTGGGGACAATGCAAAGTTCAAGTGTGGGGGAGGGAGCAGTGAAACACTTAGGAGTTTTCATCTTGGGTCTCCTTTGTGTTTTTGGTGTTGCTTTAATTGGTGTTTTCTTTGGTTTTGGGAAGTTGGTGGAATCTTTGGTGGTGTGATCTTTTGGTGATTATCGTTTTGTTGGGGAATGTTTTGGGATGAACACTTTGGTGGTGTAATTTTTTTTATTTTTTCACTATGTTTTTGTATTATGAAGCCCAACTTTGAGGCATTTTGTGCTACACAAAAAAAATTGAAAAACAAATAAAATAAAATATAACCAGCTAAGTTGGAAAACCGAAAGAGAAATTTAGGCAAAATGGGAAGGAAAATCCAGATAGGTCGAAAGGCCTAGGTAAAAATGAGAGGCTAGGCCCAACTAGGTTGGAAAACCAAGGTAAAAATGACAGGTCGTGTGGAAAAAGGTGAGATGGTGAGCTTAACATGTGTGAATGCTAAGATGAAATTCCGAAAGGGCTCCTAGGCAAAATGAGAAAATTTGAGAGAAAACGGAAACTAAGCTGAGGATCCTTCAGCGTTATCCTTGGTTGTGGCTATGTCGAGAATCTTGATTTATTTTTAGTTACAAATAAGTTAAGGATTTTGTGGATTATCCTTGGTGGTTTTTTGGGCAATAACTCTTAGATTGCTTTTAGCGGACTATTCGGAGAAGTGAGCTAGTTCAACACTTATCTTTTGTACTTACCTTATTCTTCACAATATTTTGGGTGGTTAGGTTACTTTAGTATTCGGGGAGTGTGAGAGTTGTGAGATTCTTAATTCTTTGGGAGAACTAGGGTAGCTTGGGAATAAGTTGAATGTATTGGCGAACTTCTCTTTGTATGCTGCATTTTACTTAGATCTTTTCACGTTTTTGTTTACTCGAGGACGAGTTAAGGTTTAAGTGTGGGGGGATTGATGTGCGTCATTATGTTTGCTTTAGCCGATGCATTTGATACATTTATCATCATATTTTTTGGTTGATTGCTAGTTTTAGATAGGTTTGCATGACAAAGGGTTTAGACGGTCATTATTGGTTTTCTTGTCTAAATCCTGAGTATTTTGTAGACTTAATTGAAGCTAATGGAGACTTTGTATTCACGGGCTCTGTTTGAGCTCATTAGTAGGTTGCTCGTGAGTGCTTTTTATCATCTTTTTGTAGAAGGCCATCAGCGAGGGTATTAGTAGATATTTGAAGGTCATTTGCAAGGATGGTAGAAGATATTGAAGGCCATTCATAAGGATGGTAGTAGATTGAAGGACACGGACTTCAAGCATAGTAGTTGATAGAATTGGGACCAAGAAAGGTGGATTCAAAGTTCAAGAAGGCCAAGGAAGAAACAGAGGGATTGTTGTCCGAGGTTGCACTGAGTTCTAGGAAAAATCCGAGAATAATTAGCCCTTGACAAGGGCGCCATTGGATTCGTCTTCTCGAGGACTATAAAGTCGATTATAAGAACTCCCAAATTGGATTAACGGTTGACCTAAAGTGGAGCAAACAATTCAGCCGACCGAACCAACCATGGTCAGCACGGACATCACTAGGCCAACACGAGGGCTAGGCCTAGCACTGCCCGTTCCAAGCATTTCGGCCCGTGTCAAGAGTCTTTGGCACGACCCGTGTCAGGAGTATACAATTTAAGATATTTTATTATTATTGGTACTTTTAGTTATTTATACTCCAATTAGCTTATTAATTTATATTTCTGTTGGAATATAATTCATTCATTTATAATATATTTATGGCAAAGTAATGGGAAAAACCATCTTTCCATAAAATTATATAAAGACGTAGTTTAATAAGAATAATAAAAAAGTAAAAGGTTTTAATTGCAATATTACAAATTTATTATGCAACGTGTAGTAGTTATAAGTTTATGAACCAATTTAATGCAACCCAAAAATTTTATCTTTATTTCTTCTAATTTTCGGTTTAAATATTGGTTTTTCCATAACTTATGGAAAGACCGTCTTTCCATAACTTATGGAAATACCGTCTTTCCATAACTTATGGAAATACCGTCTTTCCATAATTTATGAAAAGACTGTCTTTCAAGAGACATACTCCAAATTTATTATTTAAATTCATAGTAAAAATGTATGTGGCAATATAATTAATTAATGTAATATGTGAATATATATGCGCTGAAAAATGTTGCATTGCAAAGAGAAATATTGGCATTTAAATTGAAGATAAAAGTGCTAAAATGAACCTGAAATTAGGCAGAAAGTGCAAGTATGACCTTTCAATCTCAGAAAGTGCCAATATAACACTTGACCACGTTGACCGTTTGGTCAACCTTTTTACTGCCGAAAGAAAGTGAAGTTACCGTTTTCCCCTTACATTTTAAAAAAGAAAAAATCAAGAAAATTACACTTCTCTTCTTCCCTTCTTTGATTATGTTCTTCTTGATTTCTTATAATTGCTGCACTTTTTTTCTTCTTCCCTCTTTTTAATCGATTATGTTCTTCTTCTTCCCTTCTC
>JAULKM010144459.1:0-17908 GCA_032355605.1 Rubia tinctorum | reverse complement strand
TTGTGAGATTCCTTAGATTTACCTATTTCTATGTGTTTATGATTATTATGTTGGCTTGTTCTTCATATTCTTATTAATTTCATGATTGTTACACTAAGACTGGCACACACAGTAATCTACCCTCATGTTTGTGAAATTACCGATACCCCCTGGGTTACATGTAGAGATAGCCCCTGGAACCACCTCTAGCTATATAATATTGATCATGTTACGAAGGCGGTGCTGATGGAAGATTACTTATTTACCCCATGTGAAAGGAATGGGAAAGTGTTGACCATCAACTACATCATGTGTCACAAACACTAGAATAGGTTTGTAGTTCTTGTATGTGATGGAATAGAGGAACGAATAACATTGATCATTTTACTCAAATACTTCCCAAGTGTTAGTTTATATATTTTAATCATGTGTTTTTTGCATGTTAATAGTTCTTAGCGAACCCTCCCCCCGAAGCATTTTTACCAACACTAATTATTTTCACACGTGATAAGGTTGACGACCCAATCGTGGATGTGTGTAGTTGATTATTAGATTCCTAACATTTTTGTGGACGACCCCGGTACTTGCTACTATAAAACGATTTTGGTAGCATAGTATTAGGAATGGGAGAAACAATACAAAATATCATCTTTGATCATGTCCTCCTCTCGGTTAAAAGTAGATAACCGATGATTTATTAGCGACGCTGAGAGAAGGCAGGTCAGTCCACTCCACTCTAAGTTCCAAAAGTGAAGACCAGCCGATGGAGTGTGAAAAATGACACGACCCATGTCGTTTAACTGAGCAAAAAGTCCTTCCAGCCGCGGGGGATGCTAAACAATATGGGGTGCGCAAATCCAAAGTTCAAGATACGACACTAGCCAACAGACCATACTGGTCCGTGTGGCCTGTGCAGGCATGATCCTGCACAGCCCGTCCCATGCCATACCATGTGCCGCGCGCGTGCATGACCTTGCACGGACCGTTTCATTTTCCATTATCCGTGCCAATTATGGCTGCTAGGTTTTCCTGACCATTTTTGGGCCATTTTCAAAGCCCAATTCCCTACTACTATATATATGGACCTATGTTACTAGGGTTTAAGTTTATGTTCATTTTGTTTAGACTTCTAAAGTAGGCTAGAGAGAGAAAGTTCTCTTTGTTCTCTCTAGGTTCTTTTCTCTTCTTCTCTTTATTTCTCTTTTACACAAAAGTGTTAAATCCAACGAAATGTTTAGGTTTAATGCTTAGGGAGTAGTTTATTTACTTGGGGATTGTGACTGTGTTCATGAATTATTTTTTGTAAGATTCTTTAGATCTACCTATTTTTATGTGTTTGTGATTATTATGTTGGCTTGTTCTTCATATTAATATTAATTGCATAATTGTTACACTAATATTGGAACACACTGTAGTCTACTCCCATACTGGTGAAATTATTGATAGCCCCCGAGAAGGAAACCTAGATGTGCTTGGGGTAATGATAGTCTGGAACCGTGTGGGTGTATGCACGTGGGTTGCCAAGTCAATGTTACGATCAACCATACACTAGTTAGTCGGCGAGTTGGTTCGAAGGGTTACAAGTAGAGATAGCTAGAGTGGCAAACTACGGTTAGCTTTGCAACCCTAGAGCCGTCGATAAGGTGCTTCACCCCCTTACCTTTTTAGTCCTATGGAGAAGCATTCATGGTGAAGTGCTCGGGATGTAATAGCACTAGGAAGATTAAGATCTGGGCAACATGCAAAGCCTTTGTTGCAATCCCCTAATTACGGAGGCAGTGCTGACGAAAGATTACATGCGCACCCTATGTGACAGGTATGGGGAAGCGTTGACCATAAAATACACCACGTGTCACAAACACTAGAATAGGTTTTTAGTTCTTGTGTATGATGGAATCGAGGATAAAAATGACATTGATCATGTTACGCATTGCTCCCCAAGTGTTAGTTTACATAGTTTAATCTCGTGTTAATAGCATGTTAGTAGTTGTTAGTAAACCCCCCCACCCCCCCCCCCAAAACCTGTTTTACCAACACTGATTACTCCTAAAACCTGTTTCACCAACAATGATTACTCCTAAAACCTGTTTTACCAACACTGATTATTCCTAACACCTAATCTAATTAATGACCCGATTGCGGTGTGTGATTGACTTTTATATTCCTAACATCTCTGTGGATGACCTCGATCTTGCCACTATCTACCCTGTAAGAAAATAAAAACATAATAAACCAACATGAAAAGGAAGCAACAACCAAAAAAACCAAAACCAAAACATAAAAGGCTTATGGACCTCTGCAACATTTTCAATACCAACATATTTCATAAAAGCAACGGAAGCAACAACCTCATCAGCAACTGGCACATTAACATCTGAAGCCACATCTTGAACCTCATTACCAGCAGCACTAACATCATAAGTTTCACAACCATCCATTTTATCCTCATTATGACTTACAACACTCTCTGTAACAATTGAACCTATACCAAAACACAAAAACACAAAAATTCACGAATTGAAAAGGTAACATCAAAAGAAGAAAACTCAAAACCTAAAATATGAAATATGAAATACTAACCATCCTTGTCACAAGCATTAAGGAAAATTTCATTCTTAGTATCAAAAGCCTCATCATGAACCTTATCTACCTCAGTATCAACATTTGAACCTGTATCAAAAACAAAATAAGAGCATGAACAAAGTGCGAAAGATAACGTCAAAAAATCAAAAACCAACAAATGCATAATCAAAGACTTATAATCAACATCCAAAGTTAATGCAGCATTTAACAATTCTTTCAAGTCAACACCTTCATCTTTAGAAATTCTCTACATATTCCTAGAGTTCAAAATTATTGACATTGAACGCACGATTTCTTTAGAACTTCTTCTTATACAACCAGCAACCTTTCTCTCGAATTACCGACACACAACTGGAACATACTCATCAACATTTACAGGATTTGACGAATTAATTAGAGGTAAATTCAATTTACCTATACAACTTTACATTGTGTCAATCTGTGTACGTATGCATGCACGGGAATAGGTGACTCGGAAGGTGTTGTAAAAAAGACAGAACAAAACAAAAATCAAAAGGAAAACCTCAATAAGCTTGTCATGAACCTAATCAAATAAACATAAATGTAAAACCATAAAAGATAAACCTCATCAAAAATTTACCAAAAAGCACACCTCAAAAAATTAGAAACGAACCAGCTCTGGTTGAGTTACTAGCTGCTTCTGCTGAGGTTTCACCAGCTCTTGTTGAGGTACCACTAGCTTCTGTTGAGGTACTTGCTTCTTCTGAAGAAGGTCCTTCTTTAACTACTGATGGTAATGGTACTTCTTTTTTTTGTTATTTTCTTCACTATTTGTTTAAAATAGTTCTATGTTAATGTTATTTGTTTTCATTGCAGTGGAGTATGTTATTGCTGCTTCTCGTAAAATTCTTAATAAGGTGGAGCAGTAAAAAAAGTTACTCCAGTGTTTAGGATGAGGAAGAAGATGGTAAGCCATAGGGTTCTAGATAAATCTGATGTTGTTTCTAGTAAGTTTTTTACGTGTCATTCAACATTTTCTATTGATGATGTTGTTTTTCATGGTATTTACTTTTTCTTCTTGTTTTGTGTTTTTTATTATGCAGGCCCTGAACGTGATGCTGATTTGAATTTTTGTTCAGGAATGCAATCTGGTACTGCAAATGTATGATCCAATGACAATGAAGTTACCAAGGATTTCAATGAGGTTGCTGAGAAATTTGTTGAAGTGAATTCCAAGTTTGCAGATGACTTTTTGAATGCTGCTGTCAATGGTGATTTTGATGTTTTCTGTTTTTGATTTATTTTTTTGCTTTATTTTCTAAAACTGTGTTGTTTTTATGTTTTTCTTACTATTACATTACTGATCACGTTTTTCCCCAGGTTTTTTGTTTTGTAGTCGATGAATTTCACAACTGATGTGCATTTAGAGGACATTCACTTGCCAAAATCTAGAAATGAGGATGTAGAAGATGCTACTGAAAAGGAAGATGATTATGATATTTGGAAGTAGCCATTGTCTCAGTCTCCTCATTTTCAACGTAAAAAGAAGAAACCTGATCTTGTATTTAATGTTAAAGAAGTAGTGAAGGAGTTAAAGGCTACGTCTTCTGGGACTGGCAAGGGTAAAGAGAAGGTTTCTTTAAAGGTAAGTTTTCTAAGGATGCATCTTTGATGAATTTTAAGGTAAGTACGATGTCCCTAGTTTATAAAGACCTAGAACCTATGAGGGTTGATGCATGTTTGGGTAAGGTTGTGCAAAAATTTACTAAGGAAAAATATTCACATTTGAAGAAGAGTGTGGGAAAGAAAGGCGGTGGGAAGCGAAGAGCTGACAAATCTTCAGTTCTGGAGAAAAAGTCAGAAAAGAAAGTGAAAATTTGAATGGCTGATGCAGGCCTTGATGATGTGTGAGTTTTTTTTCTGGTTCAATGATCAATTTCTAGTTTTTTTGACGAGGTTCATATTTTTTATTATGAGGTTTTTTTTGGATATTTATGTTCAATGCTATATATGTTTATCGATGGTTTTGAGTTTTCAAAGTGATTTAAAAAGTTCTCAAAAATGATATTTTTAGAAGGTGCACTGATTTTTTTAATGTGTTGTTTATGTTTTCTGCTTTTAAGATGAAGTTTAGGTTATGTATAAAGAGGTTTATATTTATTCATGTTCAGTTCCACTAGCTGAGGTTTTTTTATACTTTTCTCCCTAGCTTGAAATTTGTGACCACTTCCATGGTTTTGAAATTTTTTGAGGTTTTAGATGAATTGAAACCATCCAAGATTAAAGCTGTTGAACAGGTTGTATTTGGTGGTATGTTGAGGTTTAGGATTAGGCACATGCCTAAAGATTTGGTTCAAATTTTGATACAAAACTTCAATTCCACTGGTCAAGTCCAGGAGGTTGGTAGAGACAAATATCCACTAGGTAAGAATGACATATTTGACATGTTCCAACTTCCTATATCCAACAAAGTTGTTATTGAAGCGAGTCATAAGGGTTTAGGTGAGGCTGCTGCTGATGATGATAATTCAATTAGGCTTAGGTTGATTGAAAAATACGCAATAAAATATGGGAATATTACTGTGAAGGATTTATATAGTGATATCCCAAATATATTGTGGGAAGATGAAATGCCTGAGTTTAAGCATGTTCTTTTTATGTTTTCCTAGGCATGTCTTTAAGATCCTATTGCTCGTAGGACTGCAGATTTACAGAGAGTGAGTTCCTTAGAAGATGTTGATCAAATTTCTAATTTTGATTTGTGTATATTTGTGTGAAAGAGGTTCTGCAAGAGTATTTATAAGGTGAAGCATTCTCGGAAATTCAATTTTATGAATGCATGTTTGATCATCCCACTTCTTGCTTTATTTTACTGCTATCCAGTTCCGAGATTTAGTGATCCGATTGATCTTCCATTGAACCAACACTGGGATACCAAAAATGTGAAGAAGGACTATTAATTATACCAACGTCGAGGTTACACAAGTTTCCTTAGAAGTAGTCGTCAATTTTCATTGAGTGACAAAAGAGTGTTGGTTGGTGGTATTTCGATCAGAAAGAATCCTTCTTCTATTCCTAGAGCATCGTATTTGAAGAGCAGCAAGCATTGTTTCATTTAGATAGAGTTGTATGTTGGTGTTGAAAATGATGAGGAAATTGAGCGCACTGCGAAAGTCTAAGTTTTATAATTTACTGATTAACTTCAGTTTTCTTCTTATCAGGTTTCTATTTTTTCTTTGTTGATGTGCATATTTTTTATGATGATGTTCATTTTTGTATGGTGAGTTTTATTACTTGTATGATTATTGATGGTGTTAATTTATTTATTTTTTTGCTGAGTTTATGATTTTGTTAAGGTTCAGTTTAAATTTTCGATGGTGTTGAGTTTAGGTTTTTGTTTGGTGTTCTTTTGATATTTTGACAATGAATTCGAAGAAGCTTCATTGCTTTAATTTTTAGTTTATTTGTTGTTGATGTTCATGTTTTCTATAATGGGGTTTACGGTTTTCATGCTGAGATTCAATATTGATATGTTTTCGTCGATGGATGTGATTTTTTGTAATGTTGCTTTTTTATTGTGCTCTAAGATGATCTAATGTTTATGATCTTCTTATTCTTATTTTCATTTTGGTAGCATTTGGTAGTTTCCATGAAGAAGTTCAAGATTCTTGTTTCAATTGCAAGTGGGCAATTCGCTGAATCTTTTATCAGATCAGTGAAAAGGCACTGAAATAGGCAGCCAAAAAGGAAATGAAATAGACAGTGAAAATGTCAATGAAGAAGGTCCCACTTTTCCTGTGAAACAGGGTCCTGATTTGAAATGCTTCCAGATGACTATTTTTCTGTTTCGGCACTTGCTCAGATGGATACATTTATTAAGGAAGTGTTTGACAAAAAGACAAGTGTTGTTGCGGTTGTTGAGGCTGCTGAGGTTCCATCATTTGATATTTTTAGGTTCATCAATAATAGCCAAAAAGGCAATGGGATTGTGTAGTTGTAGTATCATTTGGTTTAGGATTTGTAATGTGTAGTTAATGAACGGAATATTTTAGATTTTCATGTGTTGAATTCTCTTTTGGTTGGTGAATTTGGAGAATGATGACTTGAAGTTTGTATTTGATTTCCAGATTGTGTTTTTATAACTGATGTTTTTAGTTTATTTTTCTTTAACAAGATTATTGTGAATAGTTGACGCTTCTATGTTAGATAATGAGGTTACTTTATTTTATAATGACATTGTCTGATTTTAATACTCAGTTCATTTGTTGTTCAATTTTTTTATTTCAAGTTTGTTGCTTTTAACATACTTTTACAGTTGGCGTAATCATTTCACTTAAATAGTTATTTTTCTTCTCTCCATTAAGCAACATCTTCAAATTCTCTCTTGTTTATAAATAACTTTGATATAAGACAAGAACTTCATAATGTATAAGGTTCATGTATTTTTTAATGATGTTCATTTTTTTCCAATGAGGTATTGATCTATCCAACAAAATAAATGCAAAATGTAATAAAAAGGAACCCACTTCCCATGTTTTATGGAAGTTGTGTAAGTAGTGAAGGAGTGCAAAACATGGCAATGGAAATCATGGGATAAGGAAAATTATGTAGCAGTGAAGGAGGTGTGTTAGTGATGGTAGAAAATGGGGATAATGTTTGTTTTTTTTAGTTTTCTTCTTTTAGGTTTTTATAGATAATTGACGTTTCTATAATCGTTAATGAGTTTCATATAAACATTGTTGACATTGTCTATATTTAATGTTTAGTTATTATTATTCAACTTTTTCACTTTTCAATTTGTTGTTTTAATGCAGTTTTACAGTTCATATAATGAATAAACCTTTTCATTTCCCTAAAAATATGTTTTTTGTGTTCTTAACAAGCTACCGCTTTAAGTTTATCCTTCTATATAAGTTAAAACATGAAAATTTTGTAGAAATATAACCTTTTGAATTCAAGCTTCTACATTAAAGCATTTACGTACTAAACTAAGAAAAAAATGAAATCTAGAGTAGTGATGGGTCTGAACTGGGTGTTGATTTTCTAATTGATATCGCGATGCATCTTCTTTTTCTCTGCGATTTCATGTCCATGACAGGAGTGCTCCATTATTTGTGAGATACTGTGGCTAGGGGGTATTTCGGGGGGAATATAATTCCTCTATTGATGAGTCCCAGGGTTCCCGATAGGGCTGATCGTTAGATTTGTTGTCTCATGAAGAGGAAGAATATAATGAGACTTCATCTTCTTGAGGTTCAAGGAAGAAAGTGCATTGAAATACGATTTTGTTTGCTATTGGTTTTAGACCAAATAGGAGAAGCTTTTTTGTTCAACCCTTTTTCTACTACTATAATTCAGCTTCCTAACTATGGAGATAATCTTTTTAATATTAGTGGTTATACTATAAAAGCCGCTTTATCAATTAATCCAGCTTCTTTTTCAATTTTTCATCTTATGGTTGTTCTACAAAATGGTAGTTTGGGAATTCATAGATCCGTGGATGATACTTGGAGTAGGATTAGCAAAGGTTTGACATTTGTTGATATTAATTTCTATGATGGGAGGTTTTATTCTATTTGTGAAAGTAGTGGCGGTGTTTTGGGAGTTTGGTACTGTGATCCTTTTGGAGCAGAGTTTAATGAGGTGAACTGGAGCAGAGTTTAATAAGGTTCACCTTTTGGTTGTTGACATTCCTGGTTACTATGAAGATTATTTCTTTGCTGAGAATCATTTGGTTGTATCTTCTTATTGAAGGTTCATTTAAATAGAGTCCGAATTGGAATTTGTACAAACTTTGATATATATATATATACGCATACATATATATATATATGTGTGTGTGTGTGTGTATGAATTAGATGTGGAGAATAGGCAGTTTAGAAAGATCGCTGGTTTGGAAAATGATGCATTGTTTTTAGGTAAAAGTGCATCTTTCATGGTTGATTCAACTTCAGCTCCAGGGGGAATATTGATGCCAAATTGTATATACCTGACTGGTGAAGAGATGGCAGGCCATTTCATGACCAATGAACTAGTTGTGCATGCGGGGACTTGTGAATTTGATGGGGCTAGGATAGAGGTTTTAAATGATAGTCTTCCCATTCCTTCCAAAGTTGGATTGGAATTACTATGGATTGTTATATCATCAAATTAGGTTTATGTTTTTTCAAATTTAAAGTTTTAATTTTAATGGTTTTTCAATGAAGAAGTTTTTGTTTTACAAATTTTGTTTTATATTAAGTCTTGCTCGGTATGCTTGCCATGCTCTTCATCATCACCTTGCTCAACCTCCTCGTCGACATTGTTAGGAATCTGGTCTTCATACATCGGGTCTTGCTCGGTATACTTTCCTTGCTCACCATTATCACCTTGCTCAACCTCTCCCTCTACATATGGGCCTCGCACTACTACTTGCATTCCCTGATCAGGCTGTATGGTGAGATCCTGCACCATGAATATCTAATCCAGATTGGTTCTTCCGCTCTGAGGCAGCCACATGAAGTTTACAATTTTATAGCACCAGTTTACAAATCCATCTTATATACTTCACATATCCTAACACCTCCGATGACCACATTTAGAATTAAGGTAGGGATAGCTCAAATATTGTTAAAAATACTTCATTCTAACAATTATTAATGCGTATATAAGTAGTTTTTGTTGTTGTGTTTCCATGTTGGAATACATGTCGAATATACTCATCGTGCGGCCCTCTTTGGCCTATTGATATTATGGTGGTCAATGATCCACTGGGCTATGGGACGATATATCATCAATACCCCCTAGAAAGGCAAATGATCCTTCACAGATTTTTCATCGACAACGACGTATCTCTTTCTCGATCTGATCTCACTCTGGACACCACTTCTCAAAGAGATGCCACATTGAGGGAACAATGAACTTCATATTCGGTTGCGCTTCCACTGTCTTTCAAAATTGCTATATCGTGGCCCGAAAAGGCATCCTCGATCAGGAGAATACCATTTTCGCCCAAGGCAGTGAGAGTAGATTAGATAATTCGGCAATCACATCATAGTAGTTTTGTGGCATCACTGTCATGTAGATCGTGTTGGATGCAGACATGCCACCGTATTTTGGAAGACTGTGGACGTTATTTTTTATAGTGGTTGTCATGGAGTCAAGCTTTAGCGGGGTGATTTCACCTCATTGGATACTCTTAACTATGGAGAGTTCATGAACTCGGAATCCGGCTTTGATTTATGTAACAGAGTCGGGTGGCATGGTTATAATGTGATAACTGATCCAGCTGTGACGTTCGACTTCTCTGTTGTTAAGTTCATCCAGGAAGATTCATGGTTACCCCTTACAGGGATAGAGCACATCTCATTCCTAAAAAAATCAGTAGTTTCAGGGAAACTGTCACTCTATGGTATTGTCAATTTATTTGGTTGATGGTTGGTTTGGTTGTAATTTATGTTTCTATATGACTTGATTCATAAGAAACGCTTTCTTATGGTTGTATAAATATATTTCTTTGTAAAATGGCTCTATCCCAACATATATTTTATAACATTTTTTTATTAAATGGATCTATGCCAACATATATTTTTATAATATTTTTTGACTAGTGTTGTTATAGAATACTATTACAACAACAACAAAGATAGCACGGTAGTATCAATAAAGTTTATGTTAGTAGAATTATGTATACCAACACTTTAAATGTAGTGTTGTGATGTCATTTAATCTCAACATTACATAATTTATCTCCAAATTAATGTTGGGATATGTGAGTTATTAATTTATTAATACAAGTAATATTACAAAAATTATAGATCAAAATTTATATTTAAAAAATTAATTACATTTATGTAGTTATAGAGAGTCATAGCCAACATTGTTCAGATAGTTTTCTAAAAATATTCTCTTTTAACATTTCACCTATGGTGCAGTTTGCATGCTGAATTTATTATTAGCTATAAAATTTGCATGCAAAACACACGCTCTGATGATGTAGTTTACTATAAACGTAATTAATATGAATGCATATCGGATATTATATTCAATTTTCTTACTATTTAATTAACAAAAAATATTTTTTAATAATACATTTTATACATATCCTAACTCCGCCACTGACTACATTTAGAATTAACGTGGGGATATCTCAAATATTATTTTAAATACTTTGTTCAAACAATTATTAATGTGTATAAAGGTAGTTTTTGTTGTAGTGCTTCCATGTTTGAATCATGTCAAATATACTCATCGTCTGGCTCTATTTGGCTTATTGATATTGTGGTGGTCAATGATCCACTAGGCTTTGGGATGAGATATCATCAATAGCCCTAGAAAGGGAAAAGATCCATGAAAGATTTTTTATCATTGATGATGTGTGTCTTTCTTGATCTAAGCTCAACTTGGATGCCACTTCTACCAGCGATGCTACATTGAGGGAATGGTGGACTTCTTATTTGGTCACACTTCTGCCGTCTTTCATGATTGTCGAATATTGGCCAAAAAGGCCTCCTGGTCTGGAGAAAACCATTACCGCAAAAGACTTTGAGAGTAGCTTGGACTATTCGGCATTCACATTACAATATTTTTGCGACATCACTGACAGGAAAGTCGTGCTTGACCTAGGCATGTAGACTTATTTAGGAAGACCGTGGAATTTATTTTCGATGTTTGTTTTAAGGGAGCCTAGCATTAGCGGAGGGATTTCACTTAGAGGATGGCTTAACAGGAGTGTTAGTTTCGCGTTGGATACTCTTTGCTATAGAGAGTTCATTAACTCGGGATTTGGCACTGATTTACGTAGAAGGTTCAGGTGGCAAGGTTATCATGTGTTAACTGATCCTACTGCAGTAATTAATTTATCAAGGGGGATTTCTGGATACTCCTAACAGGGACAGAGTATATCCTTGGCCTAAAAAGATCAGTAGTCTCCTGTACGATATCACTCTATGGTACTGTCCCGTTTATGTTTCTATATGACTTTATTCAGAAGAAACGCTTTCTTATGGTTGCATAATTATATTTCTTTGTAATATGGCTCTATCCCAACATATATTTTTTTTAATTTTTTTTACTAAATGTCTCCAGCCCATCATATATTTTATAATTATTTTTACTAAAGATGTTATGGAAAACTATTACGACACCAAGTAACATAGCAAGATATTATCAATAAAAATTTTGTTAGTATAATTATGTATACCAACACTTTAAATATAGTGTTGTGATGTCATTATATCTAAACATTACATAATTTATGTCCAAATTAATGTAGGGATAGAAGAGTTATTAATTCACTACTACATGTAGGATTTCACATATTATAGTTCTAAATCTATATTTAAAAAATTAATGACATTTATGTAGTTATAGTGAGTCATAAATAATATTGGTTGGATGATTTTCTATATAAAAAAAATCTATTTTAACATTACAATATTTGCATCACCTAAGCGTGCAAAATTTATAATTAGCTATAAAATTTGCCCGCAAACCACATACTTTGATGATGTAAATTACAGTGTGTGTGTGTGTATATATATATATATTCATACACATCCTTGTGTGGATAATTAATATGAATGCATATCAGATATTATATTCAATTTTCCACACATCCATGTGTGGATAATTAATATGAATGCGTATCAGATATTATATTCAATTATTTTACTATTTAATGAATATTGAATAATTCTTAATAATACACTTTATAATTATCCTAACTTCCCCACTGACCACATTTAGAATTAACGTGAGGATAGCTCAAATATTGTTATAAATACTTTGTTATAACAATTAGTAATGTATATAAAGGTAGTTTTTGTTGTAGTATTTTCATGTTGGAATACATGTCGAATATACTATCGTGTAAGCCTATTTGGTTGATAAATATTGTCAGGTCAATTATCCACTAGGCTTTGAGCAGAGATATTAAAAAGAGCCCTAGAATGGGAAAAGATCCTTGAAAGATTTTACCTCATTGATGGCGTTTGTCTTTCTCGATCTAAGGTCAATTTGGACGCCACTTGTACATGCGATGCTGCATTAAGTTCACGGTGAAGTTCATATTCGGTCGCGCTTCCACTGTCTTTAAAAATACCAAATTGTGGCCCAAAAAGGCCTCTCGATCAGGAAAGAACCATTACCGCAAAAGGCCGTGAGAGTAACTTGGATTAGTCAGCGTTCACATTACAGTACTTTTGTGAAATCCTTGTCAAGTAGATGGTGCTCGATGCAGGCATCCTGATGTATTTAGGAAGACCGTGGAATTTATTTTTGATGTTTGTTGTCAGGGAGCCTAGCATTAGCTAAGAAATTTAACTTTGAGGATGGATAAAGTGGAGCGGAAGTTTTGCGTTGGATACTCTCTACTATCGAGAGTTCACGAACTCAGGATTTGGCACTGATTTACGCAGTAGAGTCGGATGACATGGTTATCATGTGATAACTGATACAATTGTGGTAATTAAGTTTTTAAATGGATAATCGTGGTTATACTTGACAAAGATAGAGTATATCCTAGGCCTAAAAAGATCATCAGTGTTCACGATGATATCACACTATGGTACAGTCTCGTTTATTTTGTTGACGGTTGGTCTGATTGTATTTTATGTATCTATGTGACTTGATTCATAAGAAACACCTTTTATGGTTATAAATATATTTCTTTGTAAGATGAATGTATCCCAACACATATTTTAAAACAAAATTTTTACTAAATGGCTCTATCCCATCATATATTTTATACCATGTTTTTACTAATGCTGTTATGGAATACTATTACGACACCAAGTAAAATAGTAGATACTATCAATAAAATTTGTGTTTGTATAATTACGTATACCAACACTTTAAATATAGTGTTGTGATGTCATTAGATCTCAACATTACATAATTTTTGTCAAATTAATGTACAAGTTATTAATTCATTAGCTCATGTAGTATTTCAAATATTATAGATCTAAATTTATGTTTAAAAAATTAGTTACATTTATGTAGTTTTTGTGAGTCATAACCAATATTGGTTGGATGATTTTCTATAAGCATCCTATTTTAATATTTCAATATTTGCATCACCTAAGCGTACAGTTTGCACACAGAATTTATAATTAGCTATAGAATTTACACGCAAACCACCCGCTCTGATTATGTAGATTACTATATATATATATTCATACATATCAATGTGTGGATAATTAATCTGAATGCGTATCGGATATTATATTCAATTATCCACACTTCCATGTGTGGATAATTAATATGAATGCGTATCGAATATTATATTCAATTATCCACACATCTATGTGTGGATAATTAATATCAATTCATGTCGGATATTATATTCAATTATCTTACTATTTAATGAATAATGAATAATTTTAAATAATACACTTTATACATATCCTAACTCCGCCACTGACCACATTTAGAATTAACGTGGGGATAGCTCAAATATTGTTATAAATTGTTCAAACCATTAGTAATGTGTAGAAAGGTAGTTTTTGTTGTAGTTTTTCCATGTTGGAATACATGTCGAATATACTCATCATGTGCCCATATTTGGCCTGTCGATATTGTGGTGGTCAATGATCCACTAGGCTTTGGGATGAGATAGCCCTAGAAAGGGAAAAGAGCCTAGAAATATTTTTCATCATTGATGACGTGTGTATTTCTCGATCTAAACTCAATTTGGACATCACTTTTTCAAGCAATGCTACATTGAGGGCACAATGGAGTTTATATTCGGTTGCGCTTTCGCTATCTTCGGAAATGCCGAATCGTGGCCCAAAAAGGCCTTCAAGTCCGGACAAAACCATTATAGCAAAAGGCCCTGAGAGTAGCTTGGATATTTCGGCATTCACATTACAGTACTTTTGCGATATCACTGTCAAGAAGGTTGTGCTCGACGTGGGCAAGTAAACATATTTAGGAAGACTGTGGAATTTATTTTCAATGTTAGTTGTCATTGAGCCTAGCATTAGCGGAGCAGTTTCACTTCGAGGATGGCTAAAGTGGAGTGGAAGTTTCGTATTGGATACCCTCTACTATCGAGATTTAATGAACTCGGAATTTGGAGTTGATTTACGCAGAAGAGTTTGATGGCATGGTTATGATGTGATAACTAATCTAGCTTTGGTAATTAAGTTTATCAAGGGAGATCCGTGGTTACCCCTAACAGGGATAGAGTATATCCCAGACCTAAAAAGATCAGCAGTGTAACTCTATGGTACTGTCCCGTTTGTTTGGCTGATGGTTAGTCTAGTTATATTTTATGTTTATATGTTACTTGATTCATAAGAAACACTTTCTTATGGTTATATATATATACATATATTTGTTTGTATGATGGTTCTACTCAATATATATTTTAAATTTTATTTACTATATGGTTTTATCCCATCATATATTTTATAACATTTTTTTACTAATTCTGTTATGTAATACAATTACGACAACAGGTAAGATTGTAAGATAATATCAATAAAATTTGTGATAGTATAATTGTGTATTAATATGTGTATATATATATATATTAATATATATCAATGTGTGGATAATTAACATGAAAGCATGTAGGATATTATATCCAATTTTCTTACTATTTAATGATTAATGAATAATTTTGAGTGATAAACTTTATACCTATCTTAACTCTGACACTGACCACATTCAGAATTAATGTTGGGATTACTTAAATATTGTTATAAATAATTTGTTCAAAAAATTATTAATTTGTATGAAGGTAGTTTTTGTTGTAGTGTTTCCATGTTGGAATACATGTCGAACATTCTCATCATGTGGGCCTATTTGGCATATTGATACTGTGGTGGGCAATAATCCATTAGGCTTTGGGACGAGGTATTAGCTCTAGAATGGTAAAAGAGCCTTGAAAGATTTTCCATCATTGATGGCGTGTGTCTTTCTCAATGTAAATCAATTTGGATGCCACTTCTACAAGAGATGCTACATTGAGGGAACGGTAGACTTCATATTCGGTCGCTATTCCGCTGTCTTTTAGGAATGCCAAATCGTGGCCCAAAAGGTCCTATCGATCATGAGAACACAGTTACTTCAAAACGCAATGAGAATAGCTTTGATTATTCAGTATTCACATTGCAGTACTTTTGCTACATCACTGTCAAGAAGGCCGTGCTGGACGTGATATTTAGGAAGATCGTGGAATTTATTTTCGTTGTTGGTTGTCAGGAAGTCTAGCATTAGCGGAGCAATTTCACTTTGAGGATGGCTTAAGTGGAGTGGAAGTTTCGTGTTTGATTTCTACTATCGACAGTTCATGAACTCGGGATTTGGCGTTGATTTACGCAGCAGAGTTGGATGTCATGGTTATCATGTGATAACTGATCCAACTTTGGTAATTAAGTTTATCAAGGGAGATTCGTGGTTACCCCATACAGGGATAAATTATATCTCAGACCTAAAATGATGATCAGTGTCCAGGACTATATGACAGGGATAAATTATATCTCAGACCTAAAATGATTATCAGTGTCCAGGACTATATGACTCTCTGATACTGTCCCGTTTATTTGGTTGAAGGCTAGTCAGGTTGTACTCTATGTTTCTATAAGACTTGATTCATAAGAAACACTTTTTTATGGTTATAAATATTTTTTTAGGGTTATAAATATATTTCTTTGTAAGATGGATCTATACAAACATATATTTTAAAACAATTTTTTTTACTAAATGGCTCTATCCCATCATATATTTTATAACATTTTTTACTAATTCTGTTATGGAATACTATTACGACAACAGGTAAGAGAGTAAGATAATATCAATAAAATTTGTGATAGTATAATTACGTATACCAGCACTTTAAATATAGGGCTGTGATGTCATTCTATCTCAATATTACATAATTTATGTCCAAATTAACGTATAAGTTATTAATTTATTAATACATATAGTATTTAACATATAATAGTTCTAAATTTATATTTTAAAAATTAATGAAATTTATGAACTTTTTTGGAGTCATAACCAATATTGGTTGGATGACATTCTATAAGCATTCTATTTTAACATTACAATATTTGCATCATTTAAGCGTGCAGTTTCTGCACAGAATTTATAATTAATTAGAAAATTTGCACGCAAACCACACGCTCTCAATATGTGTATATATATATATTAATATACATTAATGTGTGGATAATTAACATGAAAACATGTCGGACATTATATTTAATTTTCTTACTATTTAATGAATAATGAATAATTTTTAGTGATACACTTTATACCTATCTTAACTCTGACACTGGCCATATTTAGAATTTATGATGGGATTACTTAAATAATGTTATAAATAATTTGTTTAAACAATTATTAATGTGTATAATGGTAGTTTTTGTTGTAGTGTTTCCATGTTGGAATACATGTCGAATATTCTCATCAAGTAGGCCTATTTGGCATATAGATATTGTGGTGGGCAATAATCCATTAGGCTTTGGGACGAGGTATCATCAATAGCCACAGAATGGTAAAAGAGCCTTGAAAGATTTTTCCATCATTGATGACGTGTGTGTTTCTTGATGTAAGGACAATTTGGATGCCACTTCTACAGGTGATGCTAAATTGAGGGAACTGTAGACTTCGTATTTGGTTGCTCTTTCGCTGTCTTTCAGGAATGCCAAATTGTGGCCCAAAAAGTTCTCTCGATCATAAGAACACAATTACCTCAAAAGGCCATGAGAGTAGCTTGAATTATTTGGTATTCACATTACAGTACTTTTGCGATGTCACTGTCAACAAGGTCGTGCTAGACGCGATATTTAGAAAGATCATGGAATTTATTTTCGATGTTGGTTGTTAGGGAGCCTAACATTAGCGGAGCAATTTCACTTCGAGGATGGCTTTAGTGGAGTGGAAGTTTTGCGTTGGATACTCTCTACTATCGAGAGTTCATGAACTCGGGATTTGGCGCTGAATTAGGCAGCAGAGTTGGATGGCATGGTTATCATGTGATAACTGATCCAACTTTGGTAATTAAGTTTATCAAGGGAGATTCGTGGTTACCTCTAACAAGATAGAGTATATCTCAGGCCTAAAAAGATCAGCAGTGTCCAGGACTATATCACTCTCTGATACTGTCCTGTTTATTTGGTTGAAGGTTGGTCAGGTTGTACTTTATGTTTCTATGTGACTTGATTCATAAGAAACACTTTCTTATGGTTATAAATATATTTGTTTGTAACATGGATCTATACTAACATATATATTAATTTTTTTTACTAAATGGCTCTATCCCATCATATATTTTATAACATTTTTTATTAATTATCTTAAACCCGGGGGCTATTAATGTTTCAATATCCCTTTATAGACGTACCCTGCGGGCTAGACGTTTGTAGAGAAATCTTGTAAGTGTACCCTGCGGGCT
>JAULKM010144449.1:0-34392 GCA_032355605.1 Rubia tinctorum | reverse complement strand
TTTGGTCGTGAGGAAGGGCATACCTCATACTGCCTTTGAATTTGTGATTTTCACCAAGGTTTTGTAGTTGATATGACTAAGCTTCCTATGTCATAGAGTACCTTCATCTTGCTTTGAGCTTAGGTATCACACTTCTTGTTCCTAGAAGATAACAATTGTCCGATGATCGAATTCCAGAAAGTACTTTATCATTCCCATGTCTCACCACACATTTGTCTTTCTGAAATTCAACTTTCATATTGTCATCGCACAACTGACTGATGCTTAACAAGTTCGCTTTTAAATCCCCAACAAGCAATACACTTGTAAACACTGAAAATCCTTCAATGTGCATTTCACCTTTTCCAATGACACGGATCTTCTTTCCATCTTCAAAGGTAACAAAACCATCATCATATGGTTTTTTGTCAAAAACTCCTGAGTTCCAGTTATGTGACGAGAGCACCCACTATCGAAGTACCACGAGTCTCTAAAATGTGCAATAAGAGAAGTATGAGCAACAAAACAAGTATTCATGCGTTAAGGAACCCATACCTTTCGAACCATATTTGACCGTTGGGTATCATCTTTGTTGGAACATAGTCGTCCATTCATGTATCTCTCAGTAATTTGAGGCAACGTTTCTTGGTATGGCCTTAAAACATGCAATAGCTGCAGATGAGAAGTTTTCTCTGATGAGTCTTAATCACCTTTCTCTTCATGACTTGAACGTCTAGCGTAAAATTTCCAGTATCACATGATACATTGCCTTCTCAGTCATAGAATTTACTTTCACGTTCAGATCTTCAACTTCACTCTTAAGTTTTTCATCCTGAAATTTCAATTCCTTCTTTGCCTCAGCCAATTGACTTTTTCTCAATCTTCAGGGACTCATTTGCATCTGCCACCTTAAACCACATATCATACATTTTTTCATATGAAGCGTAGATGTCTTCATCACACATGGATTGGTCTTCATCATCGCTGGAAATATCAGCAGAACATATGTTGGAACATACCGTATCTATGTTGGAATATACAAAGTATATGTGTTAGAACATAGGTCCACAACTTCATCATGAATTTTTGCTCCAAATGCCACATAATTACTGGTAAGTTCCTCTTCATCTTCTTCATTCTCACTCCACGAGGTTACATACAATCTTTCTTGCTTCTTCTGGGTATTGGCACATTCAGGCTGGATATGTTAAAAACCTTCACATTCTCTGCACTGAATCCTTCCTTGCTGTTTTGCTTCACCACATTGATTTCTAATGAACTGATAGTTTACTTGCCCATGCGATTTCTACAGTTCTTTCCAAAGTTTTGTCCACGTGGTCTATTTCCTCCTGTTCTTTCTTGTGATTTCTTGTTCACCACCTTCTTCAGCATTCTTGAGAAATTCTCTGTGATGAGAGCAATTTCTTCAATATCACCCTCACTGTCTAATTTGTGATCATCTCGTGATAAATATGCTTTAAAATCTAACTCCTTCTGAGTTTTCTTTGCAGGCTGTTCCATAGTCATCTCATAAGTTTGTAGGGATCCCATCAATTCGTCCAAAGACATTGTGGATACATCTCTAGCCTCTTCTATTGTTGTAACCTTCATAGCAAATCTCTTTGGCAGTGATCTCAAGGTCTTCTTCACCAGTTTAGATTCCTTATAAACTTTTCCCAATTGATAAGACATATTAGAGATGTCTCTGAGTTTCCCATTGAATGTAGAAATCGTATCATTCTCTTCCATTTTCAATTATTCGAACTTAGTTGTCAACATCTGTAGTTTGGATTCACATACTCGACTGGTTCCTTCATGTACAGTCTGCAAGATATCCCATGCTTTCTTAGCCTGATGACATGTAGAGATAAATTTAAACTGATTTTCATCCACTGTTGTGAAGATAGCATTTAATGCTTTGGAATTAGCCAGTGAAGCCTTCGATTTGTCTGAAAACTAAGATGATTTATCCTTGAGCATTTGTCTCCTTGAACTTGACTCTCCCTCTATCTCCTTAGAGCTGGATTCTTCATCTTTAGTTGGATGATTCCACTTGTTCTCAACAAAGTGCCACACAAGTTCATCCAAAGAATTGATAAAAACCCTAGTGCGAGCCTTCCAGTAACTGTAGTTTGTTCCATCTAGTAGAGGTGGCCGAGACATAGAAACACCTTCCCTTGTCACCATGGTAAAATCGGATCACACTTTCCTTGAAATAACCAAGGTAAAACGTAAGTGACCAAGCTCTGATACCAATTGAAAAAAATGGTTTTACCGTTTTAGGTTAACTATCAAACCTATGTTCCAACGTATTCTATCTTAACAAAATGTGTAAAGTAAATACTGGACGAGACACACAACTTGGTTACGCAGTTTGGTGAAATTCACCTACATCTGCGGGACCTGGCCCAGTTCAGAATAAATCTACTAATCAGAGATACAGTATAAAGTATACTATACAACTATACTTATCTTCTAATTACAACATGTGGATTTCCAAGCTCCCCTTGCTACCGATCCGCCTTTATCAGACTCCCTATGACCTCGAAACTCGTCGATGATGGATCTCCCCCTCTTGAGGAATTAAGATATATGATTATAAACTTAATCAACATGTCACGTATGTTGGAACATATAAATTCTGGCTCTTTGCAAAACTTCTCGGAAGATTGAAAATTGGAAGTGCAGATTTTTCTCAATTAAATTTTTCAATGTTGCAGTCGTTAACATCCTCTATTTATAGTCTATATGCAGATCAAAATGAACCATGATTATCTCCATAATATTCCTATTCCTTAGCTGATCTGAAGCATATCCAAATCTCATAAATAAAGTAAATTTTCTTATCTCAAATATCCCATAATATTCCATGAATTCAATTCCATATTTGTAGGGATTTTCGATAATATCATTATGCTTCTATACGGCTGATTCAAATATTGCTAAAACTTCAATTTTCAATAAATTAATTTTGCCGCAATATTATGAACACCAAAAATGAAATTCCGCAGTATGTTCCAACATGGAATGTTTTTCTTCTTTAACACTAGTTCACAAATGCCAACACAATAATCCATGAGATGCACATGACTTTACAATCTCCCTCTTTGGCATTTTGTGGACCCAACCATTTTGGACTGAAAAAACAAAAGAAAAACATCCATCGTACATAAGCATCAGAATACCAGAAATCCCTCTATGTTGGAACATACATGACTAACCAACTATGAATTAATAAAACTACAAGAAATCCAAAATAATATCCAAATGCTTCAGAAAACCAAAATAGTACCAGTAACGAAGGTGCAATCTTTCTTCTTACATCCAGCTCTTCACCGTACCATCAATCCGCCAACACCGGAGCGTCTCCTGCCAAATCCTCTTCCGACTTGGATTTGGGGTATGAATTTTTTATTATGGTTCTGTGAAAGCCCCACATTGACGTGATAGATTATGACGAAGACTTTTGATGCTCAATGAGCACGGTGGCAGGGCGGTTAAGGAGGACTGGGATGGTGGTGGCAAATTTTGACAAAGATTTATGGTGCCAAGCGAGGGACTTTTGCGGGAGGGTATTGGATGGTGATAAATATTTGGGTCGGAGAGGATTTGGGGGAGGGGATTTGGGACAAATATACTTGATCAAGGGGATTTGGTGGAAAAGATTGGGGACAAAGATTTAGGTTGGAGGGGATTAGGCGGACAACACTCCGACGATGGCAGGTGCTGGCTGGTGGTGATAGGTGGAACATGGAGGGACTAGGGGAGAGGAGGCAAGAGGGTGGCGGCGTGTGGGTGGTGAGTGGCGCACTGGTGGCGGGTGGGTGGCCAAATATATGATATATTAAGGAGGGATAAATTGGGGAAAAAATTCAGCTCAAATGAGCAAAGATATTTTCATGATTTTGTGTCTGGTCAACACCCAAAATTATGAGTCAACACTAAATTTAGGACAAAATGTTATATTTGCACAATTCGTCATAAAATGATGGTTATTTTAGCACTTCATAATTTTACGGGGTTACATTGGCACTTTCAGCCTAAACTTAGGGTTAGAAGTGTTAAAATCCCTTATAATTAACCATATTTCAACAGTGGGATAACAAACTTTCCAACGGTATACAACAGTTAATCAGTTGAGGCAATTCAGTCAATTTAGTCTGTGAGGCAAGTGGTTCAAAGAGTGTATAACTTGAAGAAGAAAGAAGGTTAGGATCTTTGGGGATCATGATTGATGTTTCAGACTAGTTTTCCAATCTTTTCTCCTTCTCTATTCTTTTTAAATATTTCTTCTCTATCAGTCCCTTTCTAATCTCTCTCATTCATTTATGTAATTTCTGTAATTTCTTCTGAATTTCTGAACAAACTGAGGATATACAATATAATTTTCCTTTTATCTCCTTCAAAAAAAGTTAAGGCTATGACAAGTAGTATCAGAGCAGGTTGTTTCTCGGAAAAAATGACACAAAACTTCCGGACAAGGGCTTTTGACGGTCGAATCAATGACATCACACAGGTGGTTAAATATCAATTTGGGCTGCACAAAACTCTTCGCAATCGAAATAATGTGCAGATGTACTAGGCAATCGAGGAAATGTGTAAGGTGTAGAGCACATAAACCGATGCAAATATGATACAAAAATTTGAAGTTCAATTGGAGCAGATTAGAAGGTTTCAAGAGGCTCAAATGAAGGAATTTGCTGCAAAGAGAGAACTAACAATGAAGTACATTCTAGGAGATCGAAAACAGAAGATAGTTGTGATTGAGGTTAGAAGTTCATCATCAGATATACAAAACAAAATGTCGAATTGGAGATGCAGAGAAAAAATCACTACAAAAAAAATGACCTATTCATTTACTCATTTTACCTCGGTTTTTTAGATTAGATCAAATAATCAAAGTAAAAAGCTTTTTTACATCTATTTATTTTTTCAAAGTAAAAGATATTGTTTACCTCGTTTAAAAAATAATCGAGGTAAATAATATGTTTTTTTACCTCAGTTATCATATTAACTGAATTAAAAGGTTTAAAATTAAAGTAAATAATCTTTAAGTGCGACATCGCATATGATGTTTATTTAGGCCAGCCAAAATCGCATTATATGTAGTTTTCATCGACATATAATGCGATAGATGACCAATGTCGTAGGTATATTAAACATATAACTTTTAGACGTTAATGTCATTTCAAAATGTTTTCCTTCACACAGTCATATAGTAAGTTCCCATGTCTTTTCTGCTTCATTGATGTTTCTTTTAGCTCAGTTAACTTTTAGAGGTTAAAGTTGTTTGAAAATGAATGACTTTGGTCTACTAAAATATTTGTACAATGATTTTAAAACTATTGTTGAAAATGGTGTTTAATGGTATAGTCAATTATATATTTTTCAAACAAGGTAGTTAAATTATTAGAAAATAGTAGTCATGAAAATATCCTTACAATTAGTACATATATTGGAATAAGAATTGTCTTAGTTCAAACAAAACAGAAATTGCAATAACTTAATTAGCTCGCATTATGATGACATTGAAGACTATCGGGCTCTCAGTTTCTATGACCTCGAAGAACAAGGTGTCCCCAATGCGTAGGCGGTTTCGGAAAAGGAACTCGCCAAAACCCTCATGGCTTTGATCTTTCCATCCCCAAGTAGTTCATGCGTCATTCTCTCCCGTAGCACCTCAGCACAACGGGGGTCTTGTCATTCGACACGAGTGGTTCAATGTCCCTCAAGATGTACTAAATCACAAAAAAAAAAATCATTAATATGTGTATGTGTGTGTGTGTGTGTGCAAATAACAACAAATAATATTAATTTAAAATCTTATAATCACATGCATTTAATTAGCTAGAAATAGGTCATACCAAAGTAAGGTTTTTCCCGAAGTTTCGCTACTTTAGAGTGCAGTGGAAATGTGGGCAATCAGCCGTCATTGTATGTTTTTCAAGGTAAAACACAAGAGTCTTTGGGTTGCTCCGTTGTGCGGAGAATTGTATAAAAACAAAACAAGAAAATGAAGATAAACTGTGAAGATGTATAAGTAAATATATATATATATATATATATAATGGTAAAAGACATGGAAAAAGGGGCAACTGGAGGATCTTTCGCCAGCCATTAGTCCTGAATTGAAAACAAAATGTTTAGGGAATACTAGCATTGCAATGGAAGTGTAAGACATTGGTCATGCGTCTCAAGTACATGTCGGTTCAAAATAATGACATGGTCGACATGTACCGTCAACGTTGCTCTATAGTGGACCAAACCAAACAGGTTACCGATGCAAGAACGAGTTTGCATATACAGAATTAAATCAAACTTAAATGCCTGTATGCGACTTTGCTAACCAATCGATTTTACCGATGGTTAAACCGACACAGCTGTGACATTTTATATAGAAGAACATATTACTAGAAAGGCACCTTGAAGATAAGAAATTTAAGGACGCTAGCTATGATAAGCTGTGTCCTTTTGCATGGCATGTACACCTTGAAGATAAGAAATTTAAAGACTATCCCACGTCCCACGGAATTTTCCACGGCCCCACCATCAGTAGAAGGAAATGCTCAACACCAGCCTGTGGCTCACACGAATATGTACGGGCTATGCCGTTCAGAAGGTCAAAACACACTCCCATTTGGAGGCCCGCAAGGATGTGCACGGCGGCACCACTCAGATGACACTAGAGACCGCTTCCATTCGGTGGCTCGTGCACTATTGCACGGCCTGTGCCACAGTTCCATCAAGGGTTTCTTTGATTTTCGGACCTCTTTAAGGCTCATTTCCTACCTAAGATATTAATGAGACTATGTCTACTAGGGTTTAAGTTTTGGTATTAGTTGTAATTCATTTTCTCATAGTTTTCTAAGAGTAGGTAGAGAGAGAAAGAGAATAACCCTTCTCTCTTCTTTTAATCTTCCTAGTTTTTCCTTGGGGAATTGAATCCAATGGTAAAATTGGGTCCAATGCTTAGGGAGTAGATTATTTACTTGGGTATCTACTTTGTATTCATGACTTGGTAGAGATTTTGTGAGATTTTAGATTATTCAATCTTATATGGGTATGGATATTATGCTTGGTTTTCTCCTTACATTCTAGAAATGATGCATGTTATCTTACTCTTTGATACACCATTGTTGTATGTAACATGAATCACGCTCGTCTTGTTTCCCTTAGGAATGTCCGATTAGGATATGTGGGATTACGAGTCCCGGCTATGTAAATCTAGGTACATAGGCCATGATCACCGAATTCACATGAGTGTATGCCTAATTTTGACAGGGTCAGAAACCCCGATAGATGAGAATAATGGTTTGTAGCAACTAGGGTTGTAGTTTAGCAACTATGTCATTTCAACCCGAGAGTCATCATAAGATGTATATTCCTTTGCCTCTATAGGCCCGGATAGAAGCATTCATAGTGGAGGCCCGGGATGTAATTCATTATGGGGGAAAGAGGAGCGCAGATCGATTGGACCGCACGACGCACTGTCCCTAATTACGGTGGTGGTGTTGATGGGCACCTTTGTGTGACAGACATTGGGAAGTGTTGACTATCAACCACACTATGTGACATACACATCGGGATAGGTTTATATGTCTTGAATTTGATAGGATCTGGGATCAAAATCATATACCAGTCATTTTACACAAATATCCCCAAGTGTTAGCTTAATATAGTTTATTCTCCTGCTTAGCATATTCGGTAGTTTATAGACAACCCCCAACCCATGTTTTCTGCACTAGCTATTCCCAACACGCAATCGGAGTGATACCCAATTGTGATTTTTGCGTAGTTAGTTTTTGAATTCTTGCATCTCTGTGGACAAACCCGGACTTTCCACTAGCTACCCCTTTGGTAGTTTGTAGTGAGTACAGGAGCAACATATAAATTTTTATCTTTGTGAACCGCTCTGCGAGTTAGTAGGTCTCCCATGAAAAGAATCAGTTTATTAGAGACCCTACAAAGTTAGGATCACACGTGTATGTGGAAATACCAATTTCAGCTCGCTAGCATAACAAATGAGCCTACCAACGACCAAAACGAATAAATGTGACTTTCACACAAGAAAATAGTACATTACTGATACAACATTTGTTTTGTTTTGTATAAGAATTGTCCTCCACCTAAGGAAATTGTCGGTCAACAGTTCTAATATATTTTTTTAAAAATTGGTTAAATATAATATTTGCTAGTTTCAAAATGACTGAAACAAATTTTTTATTACATACAAGTCTTTTCTAGTTTTGTGAATGATATAATATTAAAACTTTGTTTCATATGCTAGGATGAATTTTAAGGATTAAATAACATTAAAATAACATTCAACAAATAGGTTAAAGATTAAATATTAAATTACAAAAAATCACATTCAAGAAATACTGTTAATGTTTCAAATGTTCCCAATTCGAATAAATTTGTTTATTTTTTCCAAATTCTAACCGGTAAAACTAAAATCAGGACCCAAGAATTTTGACATTAAATATTATCGGCCTAGAACCATCTAACGGCTCGAAGTAGAGCATGTCCTCAACCCTTAGTTCATGGGCATCAAGAAACTCGCCAAAACCCTTGGGGTCAGGGTCTTGAGCCTCATGTTCCCTTAGTAATGCATGTGATACTTTCTTCCGCCGCACCTCAAGACAACAAGGGTCTTGACATTTGGTAAGAGTGGAACGATTTATCTTAAGACATACTAAATAATAAACAGAAACCCACAGTTAGTATATATGAAAGTAATCTAGAGAAACTGTTAATTAAATATAAAATACATGTGTAAGGGGTAGGACTTACCAATATTGGAATTGACCAGAAGTTCGTCTTGGTCAAAGTAAGGATAAAATGTGGAATGATATCACCGAATGAATATTGCGCTTGGTCCTCATCCAAATCGCTACGGATCTGCATTGGTGAGTGATATTATATCTAACTAAAAAAGAATATAAATAATAAAATAAAAGGAATGTAGCAAACTAAACAAAAAATCGCTCATCTCAATTGGTGAACGACTACTCGAACCTTCATTGTCAGCCATGATTCATGAAATTCATATTTTCACAGATGAAATATATATGGATAGATAGAAATTGGTTTGATAGAATTTGGTTGAATCAATTGTTTATGTCAGTCAGCCGTAGCTGGTACATATCAGTCCAAAATAGTGGCATAGCCGACATGTTAGTGCGACGTCGCTCATTAGTCATTTAGACTGAACATGGTGGGCAACAGACAAATTACATTGCTCACGTATTGGTATAACCGATTAGTTAACCGAGAAGGGTGCGACGTCTCATACATGAAAAAATGGCACAAATATAAATGAGTGACGTCGCACAACGATCGTACATGATAAAGGTGGACTGAAGTGTCAACGATATCGAACATTCAAACCGAGCAGATACACACAAAACTGCAGAAACCCAGAGAAATTCACACATAACCCTTAAACCAATAAAAGGGAGAACGCAAACACAAAATGTGTACACCCTAGAACCCCAATCCATGGGAACTACAAATAAAAAAACATATAACACATTCCATATACATAAAAATTTGAAGGGAAAAAACAAAAATGAACGATTTTAAAGAATCTAGAAACCATACCTTTGAGAACCTTGGTTGAGGGACGGTTGAAATTTGAGGAAAAGTTGAATGTTTGAAATGATTTATGAGGTGGGCTCCATATATATAGTCGTTTTTAACCCTTGTGAAATCCGCTTCAACTTGTGCGACGTTGATCATTCAGCCTTACGGACATATGATCAAAGATTGATCGACGTCGGCTAACTTGAATGTGGGCCTAACAATTTCAGCCTTCTAGCGGAGAAAATGGGCCCATGTTTGACGAAAACAAATATAATTGACCTTAGTAACATTTAATAGTATATTAGAAACTACTTATTCAAATTTATACATGTCCATGAAATATATTAACGTTCGGTTCGATGGGAATTATTCATAGACATTATATGACGAAACTTTGCAAAAATTACACTATGGCCTTAAGTTCCTTGAATGTTCCCTACTCTTCAGAACTCTGCACCTGAACATAAGAACAAATGTTTGATATGGAGATTATGCGTACTATCTAAAAGGGACGCGAACCTGGTAATCGTTCATCATTTTTATTAGTATTCCATTAATACCCTTACGATAAGCGTTACAGGGCCGATAATTTCCACCACATATAATCACACAAAATTAAATATTTTTGGTTTTTTATGAAATAAAAAGATAATAATGTTATGTACATCAAATTTTAGAAAGCGCTAGTACGCGGTCTAGAGTAAATTGCAGAAGATTACTTATAAGTATACAAGGGTTAATTGGAAGAATTTGTGGAAATCTATGTGGAATTAGACCAGTTTCTTTATTATTCTCAGTTATTATAAGTTCAACTAGGGATGCAAAATTTTCTTTCCAGGACGATCAGAATCGATTTTTGGACAACCGGTGAACTTTTTTACTTTTTACAGTTAGTTCCCTCTAATGGAGTGGGAGAAGTCGAAATGCAATATTGGAGATAAAAAAATTATTCGTATTGTCATGAAAATGTATTTCTGATTTGGGCATCAACGGGTCAACTCGAAGATGAAATTAAACAGGCCCATACAATTCCTACAAATCCTATCAACAGAAAGTGGCATTTTCGACCAATTGAAGTGTTCTCGCAACAAATTATAAGTTTTATGCACCGAAATGTCCCATTAAACCACCTAAATGAGTCTCTAACAATTAATTCACGCATAGAACATTGAGGAATACACAGCCTATTGTAACAAAATAAAAACCAATCTTGCCAAAAAAATGATTTATACGCACCATGCACACAAGCAGCATAAACAGATGAAAAATCAGGATCAGTAGCATATAGATCTCGCACAAAATAAAACCCTAAAATTACACATTCCAATCGTGTAAGCAAAACATGTCTACAACTCAAAGCATCAGCAACAACATTTTCTTTACATTTTTTGTATCGCAACACATAAGAAAAAAATTCAAAAAAAACTAGACCATTTAGCATGACGCTTATTCAACTTCATCTGACTCTTCAAATATTTCAACGACTCAAGATCACTATGAATAACGAATTCTTTATGCAATAAATAATGTTTCCATGTCTCTAAAGCTCGCACAATTTCATAGAATTCTTTATCATACACATGATAAGTAAGAGCACCTCCCTTCAGATTTTCACTAAAGTAAGCTATAAGTCGATTCTCTTGCATCAAAACAGCACCAATACCAACACCAGAAGCATCACAATGAATTTCAAAGGTAAAAATGGGGTAAAGCAAGAACATTAGCATTACACAATCATACTTTAAATTCATTAAATGGATTATGTTATTCATCACCCCAAACAAAGTTCACATCCTTTTAACTAGTTCATTTAAAGGTGCAGCAATAGATGAAAAATCACGCACAAGCCTTCTATATAAACTAGCTAAACCATGAAAAGAATGCACCTTATTGGCATTGGTAGGTTTCGGCCAAGTCTGAATGGCCTCAATTTTGGTTTTGTCGACTTTTATGGCCTCTTTAGAGACCACAAAACCGAGAAACACCACTTCGGTAGCGCAAAAAGTGCACTTCTTGATGTTTGCATGCAAACTAGACTCACGGAATTCAACAAGAACCATCTTAACATAGTCAATATGATCATCAGTCGATTTAGAATAGATCAAGATATCCTGAAAATAAACTACAATAAATCGACCAATAAACTTTCTCAAAACATGATTCATCAACCGCACAAATGTAATAGGTGCATTGGTTAATCCGAAAGACATAACAATACATTCATATAGCCGAACTTAGTTTTAAATGCAGTTTTCCATTCATCCCCTTCCTTAATTCGAATCCGATGATAACATTGAGTCAAATCAATCTTACTATATATCACAGATCCATGCAAATCTTCAAGAATATCATCTAACCTAGGGATATGATGGCGATATTTAATGGTTATCTTGTTAATAACACGAAAATCAATACACATTCTCCAAGTTTTATCTTTCTTAGAAACTAAAATGATAGGCACAACACAAGGACTTAAAAGATTCACGCACATAACCTTTTTGAAGTAATTACTTGACTTGTCATTGTAGTTCCTTTATCTCCTCGGGGTTTGCTTTGTAAGCCGGTTGATTAGGTATAACCGAACCCTGAATCAAGTCAATCTGATGCTTGATGCTCGCAATGGTGGTAATTCATGTGGCAATGCTTCTTGAAAGACATCCTCAAATTCTTGCAACATCTCAGCAAACCGTGGAGAAACATGCACTGGTATATCCTCTTTTGCGAAATAACTTTCTTTAAATGTAAAATTAATACATGAGAATGATTAGAAAAAGCACAAATCATGTCCCTGATAGATGCATGAAACGATATTTCATATTCAATTGGCAATTCAAGTTTCATCATAAAAACTGATGGTAAGGGACTAAGATGTGAAGATAATTTTTTTTGCTACTTCTCATAATCATTTAAAGATTTACCTGACTTACCTGGATCGTTCACACCTAGCTTTTGGATGAAATTTTTAGGGGTTTTACCACCATTTTTGGTCTTTGGGTCGTGCTTCTTCAAACCCTGACTAGGGTTTTATTTGGACACATCTTGCTCAGTCACAAACTTTTCTTTGTCTATTTCCATGCATCTCTGAGCCTCAATAACTTCCACTAGTGGTGACAATGGAGTTAATGTATACCTGGTTCTATCCTTAATCATGGTGATTTTTTTAGTGTAACCATCATGCATAGATTTATGATCAAACTTCCATGGTCGTCCTAACAGAATATGACTAGCTTCCATAGATATAACATCACATAAGATAGAATCATGATATTTTCCAATCTTAAAGTTAATCATGTATTGTATATTAACCTTAATCTCACCACTACCATTTAACCAAACAAGTTTATCCGGTGATGGTTGAGTTGTAACAGGTAAAGATAATGATTTCATAAGAAGATTGGAAATAGTATTAGCACAAGATCCTCCATCAATAATCAATGAAAAATTATTATCTTTCACAAGGCAACAAGTATGGAAAATATTAATTCTTTGTACCTAAGTTTTGGCCACTTGAGAATTTAAAGCTCTCATTGTCACATAGTTACCTTGTGTTTTTGGACCTTGTTCACCATGATCATTTATGATGACATCTTCATCTATCCGTTCTTCCTCGCTTTCATATAAAGCGGGCATATCAGCATATTCATCTTCTTCATCTCCTTTCTCAATGGTGGCTAACACTCGAGCATGGGGACAGTTACTACGAATATGTCATCTCTCTTTACAATGAAAACAAGTAGGACTGTTAACCAAAACTGAATTTGATGAAGAAATAGGGGACTTACCTTAACTTCATGAAGACGGTTGGTTCAAATTTTGTGGCGGCATTCTTCTATCACATGAACTATAAGCCAGATTGGAGTAAGATTGGACAAACCCAAGGCCTCCCATGGTGCCCATCTTCCTCGGTCAGAGTTAGGGTTTCCAAAGTCAAACCCTAATCGTTGACTGAGAAATTCGAACTGAGGTTTCTTCGGCCGCATACTATTCTCACCCAACCTTGCTTTCATCAATAAATCATCCATGGAGATGTGATATTTAAGCTTGAATGGATTCTGAAGATTCTCACGCAAGCCTTTAATGAATCGATTCTTCTTGAATGCTTCATCTTTTTTCATCCTAACCCTTCTCATGGTTAACTCGAGATCTTGCAATTATTCATCAATGGTGTGATTTCCTTGCTTCATGTTAGCCAAATAATAATGTTTTTCCATCAGATAGGGAGGCGGAACATGATATTGGCGAAGCTCGGATTTCAATCTCTCTGAACTCGAGATAGGCCTGTTTCCGGCAAGTTGTCTCTTTTCTCTCAAATTTTTCCAACATTCAGCCGCATAATGAGTGAAGGAATATTGTGCCACCTTAAAAAAAAATTTCCTGATAGTTGTTGAGATCAAATAGATTCTCAATCTGTCAGTCCCAATCAAGATACTTCACCGGATTGTGTTGATCATCAAATCGAGGGATTTCATACTTCAAACCCTTCATGTCTTGTGTAGAGTCTGACCTTCCTCTGGAACTTAAACTGGCCCTTATTATCCTTCAGGAATCATGATGTCGATCGTGGAGATTCCTTCTTGAAGACCTTCGGTGTGATCGCCTTTCTGATTCATTTGAATCTTCATCGGAATTACCATCATCTTGGAATTTGCAAACAAATCCCTGAGGATCACCTCTCATGGCCATGGACTATGGTGTAAGAGGTGCCATGGTGTCAATATTTCTCGCTAATCTCTACACCTCACTCATAAGTGCATTCATAGTGACAGCAAACCGATCTGGATCAACAGGTTCATTCGATTTGAATCGATGTCGTGCCCAGCTATCTTCAACATCATCTCATGGTTGCTCACCATGCCTACTGCTTTTGGACGCATGCATCAGTGGAAAATTTTGGGATTGCCAACAAAAGGTGGGATGAATGGCTTCTCGTCCGCCATCTCCGCCAAACTGCTAAGAAAATAAATGGTTAGTAATAAAAATCGTCCCTCTCCCCCTCACTTTGTTTGGTAAGGTCTCTCACCAAGTGTATATCACTCACAACTCACAAGGCGAAGGCTAATGCAAGGGCAATCAATCAATTCACCGCTAATTCAAAGCAAAATAGGAAAAAGTACCGCAGAACTTATTTAGAAATTTAAAAATATATAAACTCAAAATTGGCCTCTACGATATGGAATTAAAAATTATAAAAATATTAAGGAACTAAACGAAATTTCAATGGCATGAATCAGATATGTAATGAATAAGTTATGATCAAAACAAGAAGGCATTATATAGGTCTCAAATAAGTTCCGAGAATTTAAGAAACTTTTTCGAAATCAAATGAAATTAGGAATTCAACTGCAAATTCTTCCTTGAAATTAAATTTAAGTAATTACTTGCTGCCCAATATAAATTTTCAGATCAATTCTCTCACTCTCAATTGGATTCGACTTTCTTTTCCTTTTCCGATTAGGATTTTGTTTCTTTTCTTCTTCAAATCGGATTTCTTTTTTCTTTTCTTTCTTTCTCAACCCCCACTCCAAATTATCCCCTATATATAAATAATCATAATATTATTCTCCAAATAAATTTTGACCGTGTGCAATTTCCAAATTTTCAAAAATTGCAAAACAACCCCCAAACTTTTAAATATTACAAAAATGCCCCAAATTTCCGATCTGAAATCCAAAATTCCTATTTCAAATTCTCAAAATCTGATTCCTTTTTTTTAAAAAATTTTTTGAAAAGTTTTGGAACAAAATTGGCCTATATAAAACATGGAATAAAACATTTGTGCAACTTCATCTTTATTCAAATGAACATCGAGGTATTCAAGATCGTAAGAATCTAGAATATGACACTATATATGTATGGAAAATGATACAAGACTCTATTTTTTTCCAATAAGGTGCGATCAAGAATTCAAGAACAATTCAAGATCACTGAATCAAAGAACGATAACGAAAATAAATAGGATTATGAGCATGCAATAATTTTAAAGAATAGTTGAAGAAAAATGTTGCAAGTGCATAAATTGTATAAGCTGCCTAAAAACTACAAAACTGACCCAGAGGTGAAGGAGGATAATAATTTTTACTGCTCAGACCCTTCGACATCCTCCTGACTCGATTGACATGGTGAAGGCGGATAGTAATACCGAAGTATTTTAACTCTCAGACCCTTTGACGACCTTCGACTCTAGATTCAATCATCCTGCTAAGAAAGATCAAACAAACACAGTTAAAATATGACACGAAAGAGTTTATAAATCTATGGAAATTTTTTCAAAAGTAAAATAATGCAATAAACTCAAAACCCCTGAAGATTTTCAGCCACGGGAATATTTTGCTTTGCTTCGATACCAACAGATATGAATCTCCTTGCTAATACTCTGTATTATGGAATTTTAGATCTTTGACTAAATGAGGGATTTTTCAAAACCTTAATATAGTCGTGTAAAAATTGTTCAACTAGCCCTCGAGATTGCTCAATTCTCAAGATAAGTGAAGCTAAATAGCCCGCAAGATTAGTTCACAAATTGAAGGTATTGATACTTAATTAACCCACGGGATTAAGCAACAATGAAGATGCTCACAAGCAATGAGTATAACTCAAAAATTCTGAATATATGGTTGATAAAAGGTGTAAAAATTAGTTGGACATCACCCCATATTTATGGGGATAGTCTCAGCCATAAACCCTAACCACACATGGAAACTGAATCGACTTATGGCCTCTTTAAGAAGCTAAAACATATCTAACTAAAATATCTAAAATAAATGGTAATCGGGTCAAATTCTTCAAGAAGTAATCTTGAATAATATTACATTATCTAATTTTACCAAATCTAACTCTAATCAAAATAAAAATGAATATTCTAAACCCTAATGGATTGCATTTTCGAAATTCAGCCCTTCAAAGCCCACATGGCCGAGCTTACTATCCAAATTACCCAAACTGAAATAATTTGACAACATTTTACAAAGATCACACTACATCATTAAATAACCCAGTGGGAAAAAGAGTATAGTGTTCTTCACGGTGTCTTCAGTTAATCGACAAGCTTGAATAATTAATCCAAGCCCTAACCGATTTGGTCTTGAGTTGTTCATCATGAAATTGATCAATCAAAACATTCAATGCTGCATCTTTAAGTTTCATTCTTGACCTAGTCATAGGTCCAACCATGTCACTTAAAGAATCCCGAACATAACCCTTTAATGTTTGATCTAGTCGTGGAATATCTTCATTTATGGTGGTAGTCATGTTGACATCTCCATCATTATGTGTATTTCATTTGGAGACTACCCAATTCTAACATAAGTTTTGTTTTCTATGGATTGGTTTTAATAGGACAAAGAGAGTTATCGATGGACTTTCAGTATGTAGATGGATGGACTTGTCATTTCACTAGTCAGCCTTACAACTTTAAATATGTACAACGCAGACACTGGAGGTTCAATACAATTAATATTTCAATTTCACATCCAACTTATGTATTTTAATGTATTCTCACATATATTTGTAATATATGCTATAGTTTTGTGGGTTTTAACATGTCATTCTTTTCCGCATTTATTGTATGATGTTTAACCATTTCACGACTTATTGAATATTAAATAACATGAAACGGCTATCGATGAACGATTTTTTGATTCATAAAATATTTAATAATATAATATTGTACGAGAATTGATGTCTCCAAGATTAACCCACAACGTTGCACAAACCGGTACATCGATGACACCTTACCGACATTGCATAAACTGACGTCGGGTTTTTTTCAACATCAGGCCATAAAAACAATGTCGTATTTTTCATCATTCCACACCAGCATCCACACGACATGGGTGCACCATAGAGCGCGTTGTAGCTTACAAGTGTCAGCAACGTCGCTGTTATTTAGATCGACTTTGGCCTGCACAAAGTCACATCATTTCCTCTCCCATCGTCTGCCTTCTTCCTCCGGCTGACGTCAGTCACTATTTATACCAACGTTGGTCACTATACATACTGACGTCGGTCACACCAAAGTCGCAGTTATGGTCTCCTATCGTTGTCCAACTTACTTGGACTAACGTGGGTCACAAAAGTTTTCGACTTCAATCCAAAGCCGAAGTAAAAAAAATCTTTTACCTCAGTTCTGAACCGAGGTAAAAACAGTCTTGTTTACTACACTAGTGTTTACTTCAATTTTTTTGGGACTAAAAATTGAGGTAAAAAGTCCCGTAGAACTTTCGTAAAAGTTCCTGTTTCTTGTTATGAATGGAACCTCAATCTAGATTTCAGAAGAATTATCAGGAATATGAGGAATCATGTAGCTAAAGAAATATAATGGGTAAAAGTATTGGCCTTAATTAACCAAGCATTGAGCTGGTGGTCTTCTGGGGATAAACCTAAGGAATGGTTGAGAAAATGTGAGATATTTTTAACTACTTTCAGATTAATGTTCAAGAGAGTGTGGAAGTAGCGGAAATCTATTTGGAAGGCAGAGAAGATATATGGTTTCAGAGTATTGAAAGGACCGGGAGATGCTGGAACTGGGTTGATTTCTGAGCTAGGAAATAAGGATCCCATGGAAGAATTCAATAAGTTGTACCAAAGGAGAATGTAAGAAGCTATCAGGAAAATTTTAAAGAACTGAGATCTGCAATTATTGGTAAGGATCCTTATTATATTAGCAGTATTTTATTTCCATCTTTGGTAGTGGTTTAAAAGAGGAAAATTTTGAAGAACTAAGATATGTCATTTTTGGTAAGGATCCTAATTATATGAGCAGTACTTTATTTCCAGCTTTGGTAGTGGTTGAAAGGAGGAAATTAAACCAATGATAAGAGTACTTAAGCCTAGTATGCAGCAAGAAACAATAGAGTAAGCAATTTTACAAGAACAAGACTTAGAAGTAATCAAAAGGTTGCCTAAAATGCTTGGTGTTGGGAGCCCAATTTTTCAATCTAAACATAGGAAGGAGGATAAAGTGAGTAGTATAAGACTCATGAATCTGAGATTAGTGGTAGTGAATAAAGAATAACTGGTGTGGGAAACTTTAAAATGACAACACCACAAGAGGTTTAATACATAAGGAATAACCAAGTATGTTTTAAATGTGGAGAACGATTTGGACCTGGTCACAGATGTAGATTTAACAAGGTCAACTTCATTCACTCTCGGGATTAGAAAGATGGCGGTGATATAACTGTGATGGAAATGGAACCAGAATATAACCTGAATCTTATAGCAAATGAGGAAGGGTTGAAGGGCTCAGGTAATAGAGAGGCTAAATTTTTTGACCTTGAAATCCATAAAAAAAAAAGGGGGCAAGATTAACACTACAACTATTTATGTATGGATGGGAGTTAGAATTAGTATACTGTTAGATACTGGAAGTAATGATGCCTTTATAGATCCTAAGATAGTGTATGAAGTAGTTTTGAAACAGGTGTCAACAAGGCCTTTTGTTGTTAATGTGGCTGATGGCTCTAAGGTTAGAGGGTCTAATTTTTGTTCTAAAGTGCTGTGGAAAATGCATGGACACAAATTTTGCTATGATTGAGAGTTATGTCACTTGGAGAGCTGGATTTGATCCTAAGGGTGGAGTAGATGAAGCTACTCATCCCCATTAGTTTGGATTTTTCTGGAAAATGCATTTCTTTCAATAATGAGGGAAGGGTGTGGAGTTTACAGGGAGATGGTGAAGAGGTGGTGATGAATTTGATTCAAGGACATGAGGCAAAATAAATGAGTGAAATGAAGAAAGGAAGATTGTTTCATTTGGAGTGTAAAAAATCTGGTGTAAGAGTGATGAATTGCAAGAGATCAAGAGAAACTGAGAATGAACTGCAGGGGGATCAAATGGACACGGGAAAGGAGAAAATGAAGAAATGGTCCCTGCAATGATTCAAAAGGTTTTCGATCAGTTTGTAGATGTATTCGAGGTTCCAAAGTCCTAACCACTAGTCAGAGTAACTGATCACACTGTGCACCTGAAGCAAGGAGCTGATCCTTTCAAAAGAAAACCCTATATAAATGCACATGCACATAAATGTGAAATAGAAAGACAAGTGGAGAAGATGAAGAAGAGCAACATCATTCAGGACAGCATCAGTCCATTTCATCACATGTGATATTGGTAAAGAAGAAAGATGGCACTTGGAGGATGTGCATTGATTACATGAATTTTAATGACCTAGCCATCAAAGATAATTTTTCAATATCTATCATTAATGAATTAATGGATGAGCTGCATGGTTATAAATTCTTCACTGGGTTTTAGTTAAGATTTGGACCTCACCAAATTAGAGTTAGAACTGAAGACATCCCAAAAACTTCCTTTCAAACTGATGTCGTATTCCCTGTAAGTCAAGATGGTTGATGTTTACCGCATGGTCAGCGTGAACCTGGAAGAAAAGTCCCGGAAGTGATTCCGAGGAAGAGCTCCGACTATAAAGTCAATTCTTTACTTAAGAGAATTTGTATTTCTCTATTCAGTGTTTCTTACCCGAGCAAGTGTTGCTCCCCTTGTATTTTTACTAGACTGCAGTCATGGCTCCGCATTGCTCTAGTTTCATGTCGTGGGTCACATTGTGATTGCTATAATCTCGGTTCTTGTCTGAGTCTTGGACGTGCCTCCGCTTTTCCCGGTTCGTGGTTGATTCCTCTTGAACATGGCTCCATATTTCTCTGTTCGTGGTTGAACCTTGGGTTGGGCCTGAAGGCCAACAACCTCTAACTCATGGTCTAGGTAAACACTATAAGCCCTCCCTCCCCCTTATCCATGAAGTCAATAAAACATAAAGTGATGACTATGTTTGTGGAATGTGTGCAAACTGATATTCTGTTTGTTTTCTAAACTTTAATAACATGTTCGCTATCATAGTAACTTATATTGTCTTTGTGAAGTGTTGCGTGCTTCTTGACTATACTTGCAATTTTTTGGGGATGTCTAACTTTTGATAGGCTTTAGTTGTTGCGATCTTATTTCTGAGATTCTCTCATAATTCGCTACGCTGTTCCATCCTTTCTCTTATATCGTTATCTTTTCTTCCCTTATAAGTGTTTCAAATTTGTTGACTTAATTCCATTATTGGTCAGCATATCGCACCTATTCATATACCGTTGCCTTCTCATATTCTGAAAAAGGTAACTTACTTTTTGTCAGAGATCCATCATTGTGTTTCCTTTTGATTTAACTCCCCTTGACTTTTCAGTGTCTAAAATTAAATTTTGTGCTTTATTGGTTCCTCAAACTTTTGAATTCTTCATCTTCCTTTTCTCTTCTTATTGTTCCTGCACATCGTCGTTCTCCACCAACTCGTATGTTTCTCTATATTTAATCTTTTTTCCCTTTCTTAAACAATTTTTGTAATTATGAATTTGTGCAGTGTCTCTGATCTATCAATTTTGTTGTTCACTTTTGGTCCGGAAATTCTCTGATTGTCTTCTTCGGCGTGTACTCTGTGTTTCTTTTTTTACTTTTACCGTAATATTGTCTCCGCATTTTTAAATTCTAATTGATAGGGTTTTTGTCTTAATCCTTGGAGCCATCTCTGCTCAAATGTCTACCCCTATTCTTGCTGATTTTCCCATAAAGGATGTCCAGGTTGACGATGTTAACTCTGGGGAAGATTCCGATCATCTCACTAGTTTTTCTACTGTTAGTAGCAATCTTTCCGACTACTGCTTGGAAAATTTAAACAATAATTTTTCTTTCATGTCTTTGTTTCAGCTCAGGGCTCCTAATAACTCTGAGAGTGTTTGCACTCCTCCTACTGGCTACATATCTTGTTATTTAGATTATCTAAAATTTGGCTTGTTTTTCCTCTTTCTCAACATGTTCGAGATTTTCTTCTATGTTATCAAATCGCGTTGTCCCAGTTTCACCCTAAGGGTATTGCAATCATTGTGGGTTTCCACTATGTGCGTACACAAGCCCATGTCCCCTTTTCAATTGACTTATTCCGTAGATTATATAAGCTTCGCAAGGTGAAAAACTTATCCGATGAATTCACATTTTATTCCTTCATTCCCACTGTTGAGCTTGTAAATGGGTTTCTTAGTAAGTGTGCTCTGTGGTGCAAAAAAAATTTGATGTAAAACTGGATGGTGAGTGCAAACAGACCTTTCCTGTTTTGAATTATAATGTTCCTAAGTTCAAACTTCCTAAGCCGGGGGTTTAACTTAATGCTAACTCCAAGGTTGTATTAAGACTCAGCGAACATTCATTATGTCTTTTCCATGCTGAATTTGAGAGCGAATGTGTTTGTTTGCTATTATCCTGTTGTTTCACTATGTCATATTTATTAATTTTATCCCTTATTTTTCGTACTGCTTAATTACTTTCTCGTGTTTTCCTGATTTATGCTATATTATAAATTGTAGAGATGGATCTAGTTTGGCGTCCTGTTGACGGGTCATTATTCCTGAGGACAAACCTGAAGAGATGGAGGCCTTGGCTGAGCAATCGCATAATACCATTACTGATAATGTCTCTCAGGAGAACATCACCGAAGGAAATTCTCAGTTAATCTTTGTTGGAGGTAAAGCACCAGAAGGGGGAGAAGTAGTTGTTGATAACGCTAATGCTGACGCTAAAGAAAGGAGGAGAAAGAAGCGGTCTAGTGGTTCGTCAATTGAGTTGGGGGCCCCTAAGAAAAAAGGTCGCACTAGTTACTCATATTCTAAGCCTTTTCCACAAAGCAATAACTTTCTTACATAAGAGACTATTCCTGCCACTCTCTCTAAAATCTCTTTTCATGAGTCGATGGCCATGGTATGTTCGCTAGAACTTTAAAATTATATTTGTCTTAACTTGGTATTCTCTTATTGCGATGTCTAACTGTCATATTTTCTGGTGTCTTTTTTTGGCGATGTCATAAGATTGGTGAGGGTCTACAACTTTTTAGTGAGCGAGTTGCCAAATTTTCCAAGGAAGATGGTTCGCTCCTAGAAAAGTATAAGGCTAATAAGAAGAGTGCAAGGCTATGAAGGTTTGTCCTGAAGCTGATGAGAAGTGTGAGCAGGCCACTGAAGAAGAAGCCAATAGGCTCTGCTCTGAGTTGGAGTAGATGTGGACTAAGGGTCCTACTTCGCCTAGCTACCCCCAAGTTCTTGTTGATCAGCTATATAAAACAAAGTTCTTCTTCAATCTTTTTGAGGAGTTTTCTAGTTCTGCTTGCAATGTTGGTTGGTGCAAAGCTTTAGTGGATCTGCGGAAGTTGAACCCTACCTTGAAGGCGAAGAAATTGCCTCCATAAGTGAAGTACGAGAAAATACAAGAGCAACAGAAAATTTCACTTAATAATGAATTTATTCGTGAAATTTCTGATGGTGGGTATCATTATGCCCTGCTATCATATCTTGCTGGTTTCCCTCTTTGCCCTTTATTTCTGAGCTACAAGGTTGTCGATTTGATTACCTTGCTGGCCTTCCAATTGCTTCTCCTGGCCCTAAGCCATTTTCTAACTCGAAGGTAATGCAATTACGGGGACTCCCGTTAAGAATGCGAACAGAGAAGAGTTGCAAACAGAGACGAGTTTGTTCTCACCATTTAGCATACTTCTGCTTCCCCTTCTAATGTTAGTTAATTTTAGAATTATGGCTTAACTTAAGAACATTCATATTTTTGTATGTAATGTATAATGATGCTTTTAATGTATTTATGTACCAACTTTGATGTGAAATTTTTATTTTTATTTTTATTCTAATTCTAATTTTTCTTTTTTTTCTTGATATTCATTTATATGTAGGGATTTGATATTTTGATCAACCGTAAATTTTTAACTCTTCATGATATGTTGGGTTGTGGAGTTCATTTTAAGCGACATCCCCAATGTACATCTCTCAATTCTTACTGCCCTACTATATTGATTGATACTACCTCTTCCCTATCCAAGGAATATTTTGAGTTGCTCTCTAACAACCATTTTTCAGGTGCTAGAGGTTCTGCTCTGGAATCTATTCAATTATATCTTCGATGGCGTGTCCATGCTTGTTCGTTATCTTTATCTCCTCCTATGAGTTATCCTTGTTGAAAATTTGTACCCGATGGTTACAATATTGATTCTCATGACAAGGATACTGTTCTCAATTTAGTCGATCTCAAATTTGTTGGTTTATACTTGCATTCGCTCAACCTTCCTAGTCGTGTTCAGGAGTGGGCAATGTCGTTGGGTGTTCGTCTCAAATACATTCTATTAAGTATTAACGATATGGAGCTTGGATGGAAGAATACTATAAATGAATCACAAGACTATATTAATGAGTTGAAAGGATTCTATGCCGAACAGAACAACCTTATTCAGCGAAAGCAACTAAGCTTGGTTAAAATGAGTGTTCAGCAAGAAGAGGCGAAGAATTTTGCTGCGAACAAAAAAGTGAGGCACATCAGAAGACCTTGATCATACATAAACAATCTTCTCGTATTGACCAACTATTGGATCAAATGAAGAAGAAACTGGACGAGTGTGATCATCTTTCTACTTCTTCTATAGGGTGGCATCGTAGGTTTGATGAAAAGTTCGTTGTAAATACCCACTTGCGTAGTCAGAATGACCATATTTTTGGTGAATGTGATTGCCTTGACTCATGCGTGCATCAGCTTGAACAATCTTGTGTTGAATACAAAGATAAACTCTGGGCCGTTTCCTCATTGCCTCGTGGTTCCACTAGCCATGGGGATCTAACTATGAATATCTGCAGTTAGAGAATTAATTTATCTGAGTCTGTTAGGTCACATATTCGTCAATTACAGGAGGAGATACGCAACCTGGAGGCTATGAACAAAAGCTATCAAGAAATTCTTGATCTCATGAGTATACAACTTGACCACGAAGAGTTCGGTCATAGAACTAATTTTAAGGCATATTATGCTAAGTATCTTGATCATATGGAACGAAGCGGTCAAACACACCATACTTCTTAATTGCATATGAAATGGCGCTACGATCATATTGTATCTGAGGAATATCAGGATGAGCAATCCCACCGATGTGGTGGTTCTTCTTCTGCTGGGTCATCTTGTGTATCAAGGCATAGATAATTCTTTTCTTCGATGTAATAATTTTTTTTAAAATAAATGTATCAAGTACTATCCTTCTGTTTCTATTTTATTTCAGCTTTATTGAATTTGATGTGTTTCCTTTTGACTAATATAAAGTTTCATATTTTTCATATTTTAAATGCATTTGCACTTGCATCTTTTTTTATTTGTTTGCAAGATCTATAGCTTGCGAAACTAAGGTTGTAAGATTTATTGCTTGTTTTTCTCATTTGTTTGGCATTCAGTTGAGCATTTTTGCAAGATCGATAGCTTGCTAGATTGATACTGTAAACTTGTATCGTGCATAGCCGCAAGATCTAGTGCTTTCTTTTGTCACTATTTTCGTAGGCATATTTGCCTTTTTATAATATCTATAGCTTGCGAAATTGTGAACTTGTATTATACGAAGCCGCAAGATCTATTTCTTGATTTTGTGCCTATTTTTGTAGGGATATTTGCCTTTTTGAAAGATCTATAGCTTGATAAATTGAAGTTGCGAAGCTGCAAGATCTATTGCTTTCTTTTGTCACTTTTCTTATTTTGTTGTCCTGCGATTATGCAACTTTACTTGTTCACGATTGCGAGATATAATATTTGGTTATCTTTGCGATGTACCATGGTTTATTAATTTTTGGTGGTGTTACTATGGACTTCGCGTAAAATGTGAGTAAACAATACTATGGAAGATTTTCCTCAAAAGACGAAATTGATTATGTACGGTCATGATGATATCGCATTGAAATCCAAATGATGATGCCGACAAGGAAAAGGTCGCCAATGATCATATCATGGCTTATGTACAACTGAGTTTTTCCTATCGTCTACTAAGGATTTAAACATAGAACTTCCTTAGGTTGATCACATGCCAAGTGTTTGGGATATTGCTGCCACCCAATATTTCTAGCTCGTAACAGTTGGATCAGTGTGTTTTCGTTACCTTGTACGCGCCTTCCCATTTTGGGCATAGATTTCCTTTTTCTTCTGCCAGGCTTGCCTCATTCTTCAGCAGTACGAGATTGCCAATTCAAAATTGTGTCTTCTTGACTTTCTCGTTAAATGCTCGAGCCATCTTCTCCCTTTACTTTGCCTTTGTGATCATTGCATGTTTCCTTTTTACCTCAAGTTCATCCAAATCCAATCTCATCATTTTGGGATTATCGCCTTCATTGTATTTTTTTCACTCTATGGCTTGAGTTCCAGATTTCAACTAGTATTACTGCCTCATGGCTGTAAACTAGGTTGTACCGTGTTTCTGTATAACCATAGTGTGTAGGGTACCTCATCTACCCAACCAGTTTGCTTCCCTTCCAATATTTTTTTTAATTCCTTGGTAATCATTTTGTTAGTTACCTCCACTTGAACATTAGCATGGGGATGAGCTACATGCATAAATTTCTGCACAATCCCTAACTTCAAGCACCTTTCTGTAAAGGTCACCCTTGTGAACTGGGTACCATTATCCATAACGATCGTTTGGGGCACACCAAAATGACAAACTTTCTTGTTACTTATTCCATGACTCTTCCCAATGGCTTCGCATCTACCCACTTCGTGAAGTAGTCAATTGCTATGATTAGAAACTTTGCATTACCAGCTTCTTTGCGGAATGATCCAACCAAGTCGATTACCCATTTGTCAAATGACCAGGATCCATACATCTCTTTTAAAGTGGCTTGTGGCTTATGCGATACCGAAACGTTAATTTGGAAGCTTTTTCACTTTAAGACTTAGGTTGTGTGCATCGTTGAACGTGGTTGGCCAATAGTACCCTGATCGAATTATCTTTTTCGTAGTTGTTCGAGATCTTTTATGCGTCCCGCATAATCCCTCGTGAACTTCTTTCACGATGTCACTTGTTGGGGCTGGTCCCAGACACTTTATCCATGGGGATAGGAAACCTTTTTTGTATAGGATTCCCCCCCTCATAAACATAGTTATGAGATATAATTCCAACTTTCTAGCCTGTATCTTGTCTGCTGGAAATTTTCCCATTTCGAAGTAGTTCTTTAACAGTGTCATCCGGTTTATTTCTTCTGTCAGGACCATTGACACAGTTGTTGTGACTGTACTTCGGACTGGTATGACTTTTACATTCACATCGTTCTACCTTAGCAAAGAATAAAAGTCAGCTCTTGCCAATTTACTTAAGGTATCTACCTTGGTATTTTCACTCTTTGGTACGTGTTGAATGTCAAAGAATTCAAGTCGACCTATGAGCTAGCGAATTCTTCTTAAATACGTTATCAATTGCTCCTCTCACACCTCATAATCTCCACGCACTTACTGGACTACTATTTGTGAATCACTAAAGCACTTAATGCTCTTAACCTTCATCTTGATTGTGAGGTCCAATCCACGTATTAGTGCTTTGTATTCGTCTTTGTTGTTGGTGAGTGGGAAATTAAAATGAAGCGAGTACCTATGTTCTCCCTCATCTAGATTTACCAATAACAATCCTACACCACAACCTTCTTTGTTGGCGCCCAATCAACGAATAGTTTCCAATGCGATGTCTATCCACTTTGATTTCCATTTGTCTATTCTAATAGTTTCTGGTGTACTTGCCTTTTGTGCATATTCGCTTGTCATTTGTGCAATGAAATATGCTAAGGCTCGTGCCTTTATTGCAGTTTGTGGCTAAAACTGGATCTCGTATTGTCCCAATTCAAGAACCCATTGAGTCATTCTGTATGAAGATTCTGGCTTGCTAAGAGTATTCTTGATTAGGTAGTCAATATACACAACTATGCTATTACTTTGAAAATAACTTTACAGTCTTCTTGCTGAGTTGACTAATGCGAGACTTAACCTTTTAATGGATAAGTACGTTATTTCTGCACTTTGCAGTATCCTAATGATGTAGTATACCGGCACCTGTTTTTCCCTTCTTAGCACACCAAGACCAAACTCAGTGCTTTTGTTGAAATTTCCAAGTACAGGTATAAAGTCCCTCCTGGTATTGGTTACTTCAGTGTTGGAAACTCTTTAAGATGTTTCAATGATTCATAGTTTTCTGACTATCTTTATTCCATCTGGACTTCTTAGCCCTTTTGAGAATGAACAGTGGGAAGTGTTTATCTGCAGCTTTGGAGACAAATTTGCTAAGTGATGCTAGTGCTCCCATAAACACTTGTACTTATTTTATTGTTTGCGGTTGACGAAGATTGACTATTGCTTGTATCTTCTTCGGATTAGCTTCAATTCCTTTCGAGGATACTTTATACCCCAAAATTTTTCCCGCGTCTGCTCCAATTATGTATTTCTTAGGGTTTAGTTTCATACCAATCGCACTTAGCGTGTCCAGGGTCTCCTTCAAGTCTTGTGCGAACTGACACACCCTTTTTCTTTTAATCACCATGTCATCAACATATGCTTCAACATTTTGCCTTATTTGATTGTGAAATGGAGTTTGGACTACTCTCTGATATATTGTGCCAGCATTCTTCAGACCAAATGGCATCTTCACATAGCAAAACACTCCAAAACTTGTTATATAAGTTGTCTCTTCCACGTCTTCTAGGTGCATCAGTATTTGGTGGTATCCTTTGTATGCATCCAAGAATGCTAGGACTTCTTATTCTGATATGTCTTCCACCAAGGTCGATTTTAGTAACTGATAGCAAAATTTTGGGCATGCCTTGTTTAGATCAATAAAGTCTATGCACATCCTCCATCCTGTGTCTGCCTTTTTTACCATCACTGGGTTTGCTAACCACTTCGGGTAAATTACTTCTTTAAGAATGCAAGCACGAAGCAATGCTCTAACCTCCTCTTCGATCGCCTTCTGTCTATCCCTAGTGAAGCTTCTTTGATTTAGCTTAACTAGTTTGATCGAATCATCGATATTTAGAGAGTGGGTAGAAATTTCTAAATTGACTCCTCACATGTTCTGTATAGTCCATGCAAATTTATCTTTGTGACTTCGCAAGATTTTCGTCACTTTTTATTTCACTTCGGTTGGAAGAAATTTTACTATTTTTATGCACTTTGAAGCGTCTACATCATCCAAAGTGAAAACTTCGCTTTCTTCTGCGAGATTCACTTGAGGTTCTGGTTTCTTAAGTAAGCCATTATCCGAGATGGTGATAACCATTTTTGTTTGTTCAGCACTTTTCATCGCAATAACCATGCACTGCCTAGTTGTTTGCTAATTTCCTCCAATCGTTACGATTCCCATTGGAGTTGGGAAATTCATAACTAAATGATATGGGTACCATATCACTTTCGCCTTATTCATCTATGGCCCAACAATGATGGAGTTGAATGGACTTTGTGTGTCCACGACAACAAAGTCGCTCATGATGGTGCCATTTTTATCATTCCCACATATGGTAAAAGGTAGTTGTATGTTACCCAAAGGTGTCTCCGCTCATCCTGTAAAGCCTACAAGAGAGGATGTAGAATTCTTCAAATCCATTCGTTTGAATCCCAATTTATCAAAAAAAAAATCAGAGAATAAGATTTTGATTGTGCTCCCATCATCCACAAATACCCTATGAACTATGGCGTTTCCAATCTTAGCATTACTGACCATCGGGTCATTATGAGGAGAAGCGTTAGGAACTACATCCTCTTCGCTGAATGTTATTGTCTCGTCAGAATGAATCCTTCTTATCAGTAGGTTCTTGTGGTGGGGAGTGTCTAGCCTTTGCTTTCCAGGTGTTGTTAGACAGATATTCAATTGATCCATGGATCGATTGAATTACTTTTTCTGGGGCATCGTTTGCCAGGTCCTTTTCATAATCCACCGCCGCTGTCATCTTCTGATTCTTGTTCTAAGTATTCCTTGTGCTCTGGTTTTTTTCCATGGAGTTTCCGACCTTGTTGGCTTCACTGTACAGGTTTCTTCCATCATTCATTCTGTATTGGCTCAAATAACCATTTCTCATATTCTCTTCCATTTGCCTTCTCAAATGTCTGCAGTATTCGATGACATGTCCATGGTCCTTGTGGAAGGCACAATATTAGTCCCTAGACCGCTTGTCTGGTGGTGCTATCATTGCCATGGGTTCGCAAAAAACTCCTTGTTCCCCTGCCAAATCTCCTTTCGTAACTTCGTTAAAGGAGTTTTTGGAAATGGTGTCATTTGCGCCCCCTGATTCTTTTCCTTTGAAAGGGATATTCCTTTTTCTCTTTTGACCAAACCTCTCTGTGGATTTTCCATTTTCATTTTTTCACCTCGCTCATGCTCTATCTTGCGGTTGTTTGCTTCTTCAGTCTGCACATACTTTTCAGTCATTTTATGTAATTCTCTTGTGTTCTCAGGCATGTTTTTTGGGGGTTCCTTAAAAAAATTCCTAATCGCATGCCACCAGTGAATGCACCTAGTGATGATTGGAATGACATATCGCAAACTTGAAAATTTTCGATAACGAACCTATTGTGGTAATCTTTGAGGCTTTCATCACTTCGCTAAGTTATGTTGTTTAGGTCCGCTATTGTTTTGGTAAATCTTTTTTTATGATAGAAGCGCCCTAAAAAAAGTCTGATAGTTGTGCCCAAGACCGAATACTTCCACTTGATAGGTCATCGTACCATGTAATCGTTATCCTAGATAATAAATTAGGGAAAGCTTTGCAGACTAGCTTAATTTTTGCATCGCAAAATCTCATACTGTTGTGTTAGGAATGTAACAATTTCTTCCGGTATGTTGTCCCATCATAGATTTTCACATGCAACAGTAGCTTGAAACCTTTTAGCATTTTAAAATCGATGTGGTGCTAACGGTGACCAGTTTGTATCATCATCTGCCATTATTTCCCTTAATTCTTCTTCATAATTAAGGCTCATGCCTTTGACTTATTTTTTGTTTCTTTTTGAGGATTTTGGCTTGATCGTGGCTAGGAACTAGGTATACAAATGCTTTCTATTTGCTTCTAAGAAAGATGTGAAGGCTCTCCTCTTCTTTTCTTGATTTGCATTAGGAGATTCGGCTTCTTCTTCATCGTCATTTGTATCTTCTTTGTTGTGCTCCCGTTCTTTACTGGGAACATATTTTTGGTCTTGACCGGGATACATTTTCTTTTTACGCCCAATTGTTTGTTCTTATGTATGATTCTAGCCTCTCTCGCTTCTGGTGAAACCCATTGTTATCCCAGGGAGAATAAAAAGACTTCAAAAAAAGGAAAAATCATCCCCACGGTCGGTGTCAATGATGTCGTATTCCCTGTCAGGAAAGATGGTTAATGTTTACTATATAGTCAGCGTGAACCTGCAAGAAAAGCCTTGGAAGTGATTCCGGGGTCAGAGCTCAAACGATCAAGTCAGTTCCTTCCTAAAGAGAATTTGTTTTTCTCAGTTCGGTGTTTCTTACCTACGCCAGTGTTGCTCTCCTTGTATTTATAGTAGACTACAGTCATGGCTCCGTATTTCTAGGGTTTCAGATCTTGGGTCGCATCGTGGTTGCTATAATCTCGTTTCGTTCCTGAGTCTTGGACGTGTCTTCGCTTTTCCCGGTTCATGGTTGATTCCTCTTGAACATGGCTCCGTATTTCTTGGCTCGTGGTTGAACCTGGGCTAGGCCTGAAGGCTAAAAGCTTCTAACTCATGGACTAGGTATACACCACAAAATCGTAATGGACATTATGAATTTCTTGTAACGCCTTTCGGCCTCACCAATGCCCTGGCTACTTTTCAAGCTCTAATACATTAAATTTTCTATGTGAGCATGAGGAAGTTTCTTTTAGTTTTTTCAATGACATTCTCATCTATAGTACAACAATTGAGGAGCACAGAAAGCACTTGGGAATAGTGCTTAAACAAATAAAGCTGCATCAACTATTTTCGAAGAAAACTAATTGTGTCATTACTCAACTTAAAGTATAATACCTGGGACCTAAGTTTCACAGACTCACATTAAGTGTCATATTTGAGTAGGGATTGGATACGTCGACACTCGAATTTGATATTTTAATTGACATGCCGATTCGGTCAACTGTGTGTTTTGACTTTTTTTCAAGTCTACCATATAAAATATCATAAAATGGATCCCGACACACCTACATTTTATTATTTTATTGGGTTTGTGTATATTGATGTGGGTATGGGAGCCAAGGAAGATCTATCCATTTCAGACGACATTGAAAGATTGACGTTTATCTTTTCTTTCAATACGTTGATTTGTTTTTAGATTTTAGATAGTTAAGTCAGACCAATGAATTTGGGCGTATTTTACATCCAGATTCATTAGTTTAACTTAATTTTCTAGAATCCAGAAACAAATAAATTAGATAAAAAGATAAAGATAAGTTCCCACATCTTTCATCGTCGTCCGTTTTCCCTCCTTCCAATACCTACACATGTTTTTAGATTCGTCAACCAATATGTAACTCGCCCAAATTTTGACCTATGTCATGTGTCGTGTCACATGTTGTGTCAAATCAACACACGATTCTCCACATAATCTCAGGTGTAGGGGTAACTCGCCCGGGACATATTATAACTGGAGAAGGAGTATACATGAACAAATAGAAAGTAGACTATATAACTAAATGGCCAGAACCTGAATCTGTTTAAGCATCTGAGGGGATCCTAGGCTTGACTGGTTATCATCGAAAATTTATTTCTTCCTATGAAATAATTTGTAGACCACTCCATGACCTATTAAGAAAAGACTCTTCATCTAGACTCAACAAGCATCAAAAGCTTTTGAAAAATTATAAAAGAAACTGTCACTTCTGGACCAATATTAAAACTTCCAGACTTTGAAAAAGCATTTGTGGTGGAAACTGATGCTAGTGATTTAGTAGGCATCAGAGACGTTCTCATTCAAGAACATAAACAAAATTCATTCCTCAGCAGATCATTTTGTGTTAGAAATTAGGGATCGTCCATTTATGAGAAGGAATTATTGGCACTTGTTATGACAGTTCACAAGTGGAAATATTACCTCATTGGAAACCATTTTATAATCTGGACCGACTAACAATCTCTCAAGTATGTGTTGGGTCAAAAACTCACAAGCGCTTTGCACCACAAACACTTAGGGTTTAGTTTTGAAATCCATTACCTTAAGGGGAATGAAAACAATGCAGTTGATGCATTATCAAGAGATCTTCTGAAACTGTGGATATGAAGACTCTGGTTTGCAATGTAGATCACCTTGACAAAGGTACAATCAGAGCTCAGGTCTGCAGTGATCAATAAAAAGTCAGGTCTAAGATTGTGAATGTGGAGAATCAGGTTTGCAGCATCAATCAGAATGACAGCTTGCTAAAGGAACAACAAGACATCAGGTCAGTTCATAAAAGAGTCTACAATATTTCTTCTGCTTGCCTGGAGTAGATTCAACAGGTCTCGGATAGTTTTGGAGTCAAGGATCAGAAGACTCCTCCCAATATCAGTATGTGAATGGTGAAATAAAAAAAACAGGTAAGAATATTTATGCAGCAATTTCCAAAAACATTAGGAACCAGATAATGGCCACTATGCATACATCAACATTAGAGGGGAATTCAGGACATAATACTGCGTACACGAAAAAGGGATTGAACCGGTGTTCTTTTTCCTGGAATCAGAAAAAAAAAACTGCGCTAGCTGTTAGTAAAACAAAGGTGAACGGTACCATCCGCCAAGGCTATTACAGCGTTACCAGTTCCTACTCAAAATTGGAAGCAAATCACCATGGACTTCATTGAAAGACTCCCTCAGTCCCAAGGGCATGACACTATCTGGTGATTGTTGATAGATTATCCAAGTACGCACATTTTTTTTTGCCCTTATCACATCCCTTTACTGATCAACCAGTAGAAAACCTATTCTTATCAGAATATTAAAAATTGCATGGGTTACCAGAGTCTGTAACAAGCGATGGGGACGAGGTTTTTCTGAGCCATTTGTTGGGTTGTCTTCTCAAATTCCAATCAGTTGAGGAATTTCAAGAGCCTAATGGTGAGGAATTCATGAGTTGTTAATGGTGAGCTATTCATGAGCTGGTTAATGTCCTATTCAAGAGTCTGTTCATGGCGAGCAATTGAAAAGTTGCTCTTGAACTCAATAAGTAGGGAGAGTTAGCTTTTGTAATAGCACTAAATTGTTAGACACTTGTTCTGGTCTGAATTCACCATTTCCAAGTCTCTATTCTATAAACCCTTCAAAAAATAAAATCAATTTATGTTCGTTAGCTAAATTGGTGAATCACGTTAAAAGTTTGTGTTTCATTTTTCTACTTTCTTTTGTTATCTTGATTCAGGGGATAAATTTTCCAACAAGTGGTATCAAATCTTCGGTTCGAACTTCCGTTCAAGTTAATAAAAGGAAATTCTGTTGTTGCTGTTCGCGAGGGAGAGCGGCGTTTGGCGTCAAATCGGTGGTGTGCTGGCCGGTTTCGATCAATTAAGTCTGCTGCATATTTTTGTGACCATCAAAATTGGATTCCCAGTTCATTTAGTCAACGTGGCAGAAGTACCATTTTTATGTTTGTTTTGTGGGTGAGCATTTCTGGGGTTCGTTTGCTCTTCTGGTTGTTTGGAGATGGACTTTAATTAGTCTATGTGGCTTTTTCTTTTTTTTTTTTGTTTATTAGTACCTGAAGAATATTTACGGGTTGATAATTGTGTGTTTGTATTCATGTTCTGAGATACATTATATAGTAGTATAAAAGACATATACCAAACTAGAAAATGTATTCTAATCTAATTACAATTACAACCAATATTACTATTCCTTAATACTCCTCCTCAAGTTGGAGCATGAGGATCCGAAATGTCCAACTTGCCAAGTAAAGAATGAAATTGATGTCTTCCAAGAGCCTTTGTAAATAAATCTGCAGGTTGATCAGTCGTGCGAATATGATGAGTAACAATAGTACC